>VNJM01000243.1:0-21495 GCA_008042475.1 Drosophila kanapiae
TGAAAGACCGCATTTCCCTTTCAACATCGCGACAAGTCTCACAGCAGTAGCGCAAACCAATATTTTTTGACATATCGTCAACCGTCCGGGCCGTACAACCAATGCACTTGGCGTGCACGATGTTGTTACAAAGCCAACATCCGATTGTAAGATCGCCAATAGCAATTGGTTTCTTGCATTGTTTTGCAAAGCAGACAGTATCACAGGACATTTTAGCTAAGTACCACTGTACCTGTATTACGTTGAGAGTGGTGCAACGAGTGATAGAGAGAGAGAGAGAGAGAGGGAAAGAGGGCAAGAGAGCGGCTGCGTGCAGTGAAAAAGAGAGCGCGGGAGTGAGCTTCAGAGAGGCTAGCTGCTGTCGCGACAACGCAATTAACGGCTAAACAAGAGAAGCACAAAAAGAAATGCAAAAGATGCAAAACAAAACAAACAAAGGCAGCACAACTAAATTGGATTAAATAAATACAATAAATACCCAAATCAGAAAGCTGCATGCACACGCGAAGTGAACGGGAACTTTAATAAATTTAAGATAGAGGATTTAAATAAAACCCCGGCGGTTTAAAGAAAAGAAAAGATTAGTGGCAAAATCGAGAGCGCAAAAAAAAACACGACCGTTCACTTTGGAAGAGAATAGACGAATGATGGACTCCGCTTGGAAAAGCAATTTTGTTTCACCATTGTCCAATTTGTTTCACCATTTCACTTAATTCTTACCCCGTTAATTTAAATCACAATCACTTTTGCACTTTCCTTGGCAGTTTTGAGAATTCTTTCCCCTGCCGATTGGATTATGGAAAAGCTCGGTTTAGTGCAGCGAGGTTGGAGATAAAATTTAATCCACGTGCACTTAGCCGTTGTCGGATATATTCTTCGCACCGATTTCAATAGAATGAGAGAATGGTTAAACCGGAAAATAGGCTCGGCTTGGCCTGTGCGTGGGTGTTGGATAGCGTTGTACCACGATCAGCCGTGATCTGGGCGCCGCGATAGCCATCGATAACACCCTATAAATTTTGGCTATAAATAGCCAAAAGCTCCGATCTTTGAAGCTTTTACAATAGCTTCTATTTTTGGTGCGTATGGCTAGTCTAATTACGTATGTATGTTACATTAATGTAAATAAACTACCCTTCACCCTCACACAACAGGTTCGATCTTTACTGCCACAGTATAGATCGAAACTGAAAAAGGGTGGTAATAGTTAGGCTTTCCAAATATCTTTCACATGGAAGTTTCCCAGTTCTTTACCATTTAAATCTTCTAATTTATATAACGTTTGACCTATTTTTTGTTTGATTCTAGCTTTAATTCCTACTGGTGCTAGTTTAGCGTTAAAGTGCGAAGCTAAGTTACTGAGTTGAAAATTTCGTTTAATAACTTCTTCGCCAATTACGAAGGAACGAGGTCTTGGTCTCAGGTTGTACGCTCGCTGATTTCTTGTGTATGCCTTCTCCAAATTCTTGCCTATGGCTGATCTATTTCGCGAAAATTCGTCTTCACGAGTTACTCTGGCCTTGCTTTCGGCTAGTAAATCCAAGCTTTTAAGCAGCTTGTAGTCTTCGTCGTGGGTAATCATGTGTTGTCCAAACACAACAAAATAAGGAACTTCTCCCAGTGACTGGTGTATGGAGTTCCGCAAGGCATAATTAATTGCGCCAAGGAAGATGTCCCATTCCCTCTGATCTTTTCGCACATATGAACGAAGTGCGGCATTGATAAGCGATTCACTCGTTCGGCAGCATTTGATTGGGGAGCGTAGGCACTCGTACAAGAATGCTTAATACCAAATTTACACAGAAATTTCTCAAAATCGTGATTTTTAAATTGCGTTCCATTGTCGCTAACAATGATTTCCGGAACGCCGTAGTAAGAAAATACTTCATCTCTTAGGTACTCGATGATAATATTTGAAGTAAATTTTCGGACAGGTTTAAGAAAGGTAAACTTTGAAAAGTGGTCCAGTACGATAAAGATACCAATATTGCCTTTCTTGGTACGTGGAAATGGTCCTATAAAATCGACGTAAAGCCGCTGAAAGGGTCTTTCCATTGGCGGTTTGAGGCCAACGGTCGGATGTTTGGAAGTCAGACATAATGCACATCGGCCTAAATATTCACGCACGTCTGTAGCCGTACGAGGCCAGTAGAAGCTACGTCGAATTCTTTCCAAACATTTTGCGACTCCGCAATGAGCTGACGATGGTTGGTCGTGATTGGAGCGCATAACCTCATTCCGAAGTTCAGATGGGATAAATAATTTCCATTCCTCATCTTGGTTTTCTAAAGCTGAAAAACCTGTACGATGGGTTAAATAGTTATCAATTAATTGAAAATCCGGTAAGTTAGCCCTCTTAAACTTCTCTTTAAGTGCAGAATATTCTTCGGATTGAAAAGCATTGGATTTTAAATCAATTCCAGGCAGTGTTTCGGATTCAATTTCGTTGATGGGATCTTCGTCCTCAAAAGATCTCGATAATGCGTCGTTTTCGCTTCCTTTTCGATGCTCTATGTCAAAAGTAAACCCCTGGAGCTTAATGGCCCACCTTGCCAATCGGCCACTGAGGTCGGATTGGTTCCTCAACCATCGAAGACTGGCCTGATCGGTTACTATCATCTATATACATCCGAAACTTTTTCACTTCTAAAATGACAGCAAGGCATTTGAGTTCTGTTACTGTGTAATTTCGTTGCGCCTTATTTATTTTTTTTTGACATGTATGCAATGGGTCCTTCAGTTCCCGATTCATCGCACTGCGATAAAACGGCTCCCACTCCATAAACGCTTTTGTATAATTAGGATGCGTCAGTACCGGAGCTGAGCACAGTCTAGACTTATTTTCTTGAAATGCAGTTTGAGCGTTTTCATTCCACTCGAATGGTTTCTTGCCCAAAAGTTCCGTCAAGTAAAAAATTACAGTGGAATACTGAGCTTTTAAACGCTGATACTATCCTATCCTCTGGCTTTTGGATTTATGGTCAACCCTGCTTTTCGTAGCTGAGTTGATACCTCGGCCAGATGCAATAAATGGTCCTCAAAACTGGAGGATATGACATCCCTAATAGGTCATCCAGATATACTAAAACGTGAGATTTTAGTTTGAATGGGATGACTAGGTCCATAAGACGACATAAAGTTTGTGGCTCATTAGTTAACCCAAAGGGCATCCTCTTAAATTGATAAAGTGGGCGGTTTGGTACTGTGAATACAGTTTTGGCCCGCGATTGCTGGTTTAAAACTATTTGTCAAAATGCGTTTTTAAGATCTATTTTTGAAATGCAATATACAGGGGGCACTTACTAAACCATCTAATAGTGGCATTGGGTAAGCGTCTTTTACTGTGACCGAGTTTAATTTTTTCCTGGCTTAACGATAAGGGTCACTGGAGAAGACCACGGTGATGCTGGAGCTTCTTCGATCACCTCTTGTGATATCATTCGGTCGATTTCTTTACATAGTAAGGTTTCTCTGGCCGGTGATAATGGGTAAAATCTCTGCTTTATGGGTTTTGCTTTTGCAGTATGGATTGAATGCTCAACTAAAAGAGTTTTTCCCAGGCCATCTTTTTCAAATGATGGAAATATATTAATAATCGACTGTAATCTCTCTATTTTCTATGAACTAAGGTTTAATCTATCGGGATGTTCTGGTTGGTCTGCTTGCAGTTCATTAATGTTACTCATAATTGACACTGAAAGTCCAAATTCGTTCCAAGAAATCTATGTCTTTCTGGAGAGAGTTAAAACTAACCTTACGGACAATATTCCGACGACAGTTTGCATTTGGCCAACTGCAGCTTTAACACTTCCCTTCATAGGCTTCAAAATACCTTTTTGTAAGAGAATACTTTGGGCAAGTTTGCCACCGATGACGCTTTTGTTAGCTCCGCTATCCAAAAGTGCTAAATGTAGTTTTCCTAACATTTCAATATGCGAAGAAGGTCTTATATCGTTGGTGTTTTAAATTACCGAAGAAATTGTGAACTTCTAGAGAAAATTGTGATCCCTGTAAAAATATCGGATACGCTCAGCTGAACGAGTTCGGAAGTGATTGCTGTCTGATTGACCATTGTTTTCTTTCTACTCGTTCTGGATTCTAATGTGGTAAGGTGTGAAGGTCAATGGGCTACCGGATAGTGATGTTTCGATCTTGCATTGTCCTTAACTTAATTTTGTGTGAGGTGCGAATGGCGCAGATCTCTTCTGGCAATTCCTCCTCTTGATTCTCTACAGCTTTTTTCTCCCACTGTACAATATTCACAGCATTTCTGGGGCTCGGACGAACATTTAGTCTCGATCGGAAGCCCCTAAAGAATTCCTCATGCCTATGACACTCCTTGCGTAGACTAGCTAGAGTAGGAGTGGATACATGGAGAAGTTCGTGTTTTATTTCGGACCGTAAATTATATATAACTTCAGTGGCTATGTCGGAGTCTGATAACGGTTCCCTTAAAGCATCTGCGATTGCAAGCATAGCATCTAAAAACTCATCAAATGATTCATTACTACCCTGCTTCCGCCGTCGTAATCTATCTTTTAAGCGATCGCACAAACTAAACCAAGTCATCAAGTCGGTAGTGCGATGTACTCGCCAATAGAACGTCAATGCTGGTCCTGAAAATAAAAGGTTCGCAAACTGGTACAGCAACTCAAAGTTTCCACTGAGGCACTGCGAAGTTAAACAGTAAACTCGGTAAATAAAATCTTCTATGGGGATATCGTTGTTCGAGCCACTATATTTCAAATGCCAACTGGAAATTACCCCATTTAAGGGATTTTTAATTGGGTAATTGCTTTGTATATTCTCCCGTAAGTTGCTTATACGAGGCAAAAGGCGTGGTGACTCATGCTCCCATTCTAGCTGAGGCTCGGCACGAGCGTCCGCCATCTGTGATGCCAGATTTATATTGGCCAAGGATGCGCTAATCTGATCTGCAATTGTTGTAGCCAGGCTGGCCCTAAGTTGATCTACTGAATTAGCTATGATTTGCTGTAAATGCTCTTCAGTTATGCTCTGGGGGTTTATGGCTGCGCCCTGGCGCACTGATTCGCGACTCGGCGTGGTATTCTGCTGTGGCCTTGACAAATTAGTGGGGTACGGTGCTGTTCTTGCACTGTTCTTAGTTGCTTGTTTAGTTCTGGGTATAGCTCCAGATCTTGAACTGCCTGCTGCTGCTGTGCTTAGTGCATGCAGAGCATTGGCTCTCGCTTTGATGGTAGGCGGTTCTTGGTTCATCACTTCCGCTCAAGTACAACGTCTTCGGCACAAAGGACAGGACTCATTGTTTTCTACCCAAGCTAATATACACCGATTGTGAAATTGATGTCTATAAGGTGTTGTTAGTATTTCGGCCCCTGCGTCGACTTCATTACAAATAGTACAGAAAAAGGTTGCATTGGCAGGAGCCAAGGCTGCGAGGTTTTCAACACTTCGCCTCACCGACATATTGTGAAAATGGCGTTAAGTTATTTATTTTAGTCTCTTTTTAGTTTCTTTAGTCTATGTATATTTACTAAGATATTTTCCTTTTTTTGGTTATAGAAACAGAAAGTAATTTCCTTACCAGATACGAGTTGTTTTTATCGACTATAAATTTTGCCTAATTAGGACTTATCATCACCTCAGAGTATTCTATATTTGTTTATGTCGCATATCTGATTTAAATAATAATTTTAAGGAACTCAAATCATCGTAAAAGAGGAATATGCTCAGTGATTCGCATGCACATCTCAATTTTACCATGATTTAAGATAAAGGGAACTCAAATCATCGAGAAAGAGGAACATGCTCATCGATCAATTTCGCATGCACATCTCAATTTCACCACGGTTTGAAATGATATTAAAATGCCTTCTGCCGGTGTGCAGTCTGCTTGTTAGCAAACTCACCATTCCATCCAGAATCACCTTAATAATATGTAGATGCACCTTCTTACGGTCTATTTTCATTAAATTGATGTTGACAATTCCTAGATTAATAGACCGCAATAATTTCGGAATTTATAATAACAGTTTGGATGGTTTTGTTTAACGTGGGGATGGGATTTGGGAAAATATTTTGAAACCAATACATTTTATCCATTTGTATTTGTTCCATCCGGTTAGCTTAAAATCTAATCGGCCCCACGTTGGGCGCCAAATTCTGTAACGGACGGTATATGTCCTTCGAGTTGCTCTCTGTATATAAAGGGGTCCAGCTGGGCTCAGGGAAAGTGGCGTCGTTCTTGCAACTCTTAGGACATTCAAGTTACTCGAATTATTTGTAGATAGAGTATAGGGAGGAAATTAGGAAACCCGAAAACGTATTTTTAACGACATAAACAAATTAAGTATGAGAAATGTGGTGGAATTTATCTCAGCGTTCTACTGCTTTGAACACATCCGATAACTTAAGGCGCATAATTTAATAAATTCTAGGATTACAAAATTACATACATATTCAAAGCTATTTAGATCCATACGTGATATTTACCTTAAAAGTTAAGTGTTAGAAAATAAAGGATCCATATTTCATACGGATTCTAAAGGCGCTTAATATCTGCTGACAGTGGCTTCTCATATATACTAGGTATAGGCATAGCCGATGCCGTACTTACGACCAAGTTCCTTGACGTCGACGGGCCCGTAGTAATCGCGGTGACTTTGGCTGATAAGGGCAGAAAGTTAGAACAAATATGAAAAGCATTAAATTCTAAAAAAATTTAAATCTAAAAATAAAACTAAGATTGTGGATATACCATCCGATGATATATGTGAAAATGTGATTATGTGTGCGGTTAACCGCACATCAATTCACTGAGTATATTTTCTAAACGTTGATCCGGTAAGGTGAATGACCTTCTGCCATTTGCCAAGCTCCAAAATACACGGTATAAACGCGCGTAGCAGCAGCCGTGGCCCGTAAATACAAATGCGGCGCTGCAGCTATGGCCAGTAACTGAAAATACACAGGCGACGCAGCAGCCGTGGCCGGTAAATATAACGGCGACGCAGCAACGACAGTGACCAGCCCAATGCGAGACGGCGGGATCAACAACAACAACGTTGGTCTGCAGCCCTTGTTTTGGTTTTGATGGATCTCCCAGGTAAAGATTTTGCCCTGCTAGCGTGAGCGCGCTAACTCGGGACTCCGCTTGGAAAAGCAATTTTGTTTCACCATTGTCCAATTTGTTTCACCATTTCACTTAATTCTTACTCCGTTAATTTAAATCACACTTAATCGCACTTTCCTTGGCAGTTTTGAGCTTTTTTTCCGGCCGATTGGATTATGGAAAAGCTCGGTTTAGTGCAGCGAGGTTAAAATTTAATCCACGTGCACTTAGCCGTTGTCGGATATTTTCTTCGCACCGATTTCAATAGAATGAGAGCATGGTTAAACCGGAAAATAGGCTCGGCTTGGCCTGTGCGTGGGTGTTGGATAGCGTTGCCATTCGTGTACCACTATCGATAACACCTTAACTATAAATAGCCAGAAACTCCGATCTTTCAAGCTTTTACAATAGCGTCTATTTTTACCCCACACAAAATATAAATAAATAAATTAACTAGTGTGTCCCATATGGAATTATAATATACTAAAGCCAGCCGATAAGCCTTGGCTTACCCTGGAAGCTTAAAGAATAATTCGGTTAGGAAATACACCTTATAAAAGCTGAGAATAATATCGAGCTGAAGATCTTATATTACTATTACTATAGTATTACTGCTACCAGCTTTGATTAGTAATATATCGCGAAGGCGAATCCAACACTCATGTTTGTAATAATATTTATGAAGTAATTTGGTTTGAAATGATTGAGTGGGTGTTAGACGTGTTTTGTGATCTAGAAAACAACCAATTATTGCATATTGATCAATTTATTGAAACTTTTATTTGGTCACAATTTTGTTGTGTGCATAAATTTTAGGTACACCGAAATAATTAAAAAAAAAAGTAAATGAAAAAGTATTAAAAATTATAGACATTTTGGCCCTTATTAGTGAACACCCAGCAACTCCAACCCTATTACGCCATCACCAGCCCCTTACACAATGAAATCAGTTAAAACTGATAAGAGCCACTACACTGTCGCACTATGCCTACCAGAGAGCACAGATGCAGCAGCTGGGGACTTCATTCATTCATTAGTATATAGATAATTTATTCATCGATACAATATGCGATTTATAAAGAAATATATAAAAGTTATAATTCGAAGTGTTATAATGTCTGTGAAATTAATAAAAGTAGTAGTACATCGATCGCCGAATTTATATTTTGGCGATTTGTATATGTATTGTATATATTTGTGCTATTTATTCTGAATATAAAGATGAATTGATAGCCACTCCTTGCTGTGCTGTTTGACAAACAGCGTTTCATTGACAGTAGCGCACTCCACTTTTCCGACCATCCAATTCAGCATATTGTACACAAAGCCAACCGCAATAAGAAGTGTCAATAGACTTAGAAATATAATAAAGATTCATTCTGAAAATCAGCTTCAACTCAACATGTTGTATTTTTCTCCGGGAAAACCTCCGAAACTAATCATCGATAATCGACAGTCCTTCGACCAATAACGAATTCAACCAAGGAAGGAAGGTTACGAGACGACGAATGCAGAGGATAATCGGAGTAATTGCATTGTAAGGAAAGAGTGAGTAGAGCGAAAGTGTAGTAACATGGAGATGTTAAATTTTAAATTGGAATAATGGCTTGTTGCCAGACAATCGGCGAACGGCCGTGGTTGCGGCTGTAGTTGCAGGCAGTTCGATGTCGTACCGAGCGGTTGTTGCGGTAACGGTTCGGTCGACCGATGGCCGTGGGCGTACGTCGACAAGCGGCTGTGGTTACAGGTGGCTTGACGTCCCGCCCGAGCAATCGCCGGGGGTGAACGTCGACAAACGCTCGTGGTTGGCAGCGTGATCGCTAATACAGAGTAGACAGAAGAAGACATAATATCCTACCATCCGCATTCATGAGGCGGCGAAGTATAATGCACAGAGCGGCCACCTAGCATAAGGAGGGGTGGAGGAAAAGAATAAAGGTATCATATATAGGAGAATGAATAGAATGCAAGCATTCACTTGATTTAGCGGCGAACTGTAACGCACAGTGCGGCCGCCTAGCATAGGGCTGGCAGAGGAAAATAAAGGAATAAATAGATAAAAGAAGGAATGGGATCCAACCGTTCACATTTATTAGGAGAGGAACTGTAATGCACAGAACGGCCGCATAGCATTAGGATGGGGTACCAGAGAGCGATGACTGTCCGCAATTGGTTGCAAAGCTGTATCGCACAGCTTAGTAACTAGCTTCAACATGTATATAAAAAAGAATGTATAAGGAAAGAACAATAAACAACTATATTACTATATATGCATATATGCACTATATGGCCGGTAGCCATGGCCACACCAAGTGTGCTGTATGCAATCAGGATATAGACCTGGTTGAAATCGTTCCGAAGTATGTAGGTCAGACAGGGAGTTAGATGGGTTCTTAGGGACCACACTGCCGTATTTGTTGATTGAAGTTACAAAATGAAAACTAAGTAAAATATTAATTTATACAGGATTCACTCTCTTATTTATTTGACCCAAGTTAGCACACCCACAGAATGTAAAGAAGTTACAAGACCCAATAGATATTAATACCATCATCACAGTACAAGGGAAGCAGTTTACCGATTTTTGTGGAATTAGGAGGTTTTTTAAAGGTCTTTTTTAAAGGGTTGCTCGGAATAGATGTGCTGCAACAGTTAGAAACAGTTGTTGATCTGCAGAACGGATGGTTCCGCAAAGCTAGTAGGAACACTTTGCTACCAATAGACCGACAGAGCGTTATACAGTATAGGCTGGTACAAAAAGGGTTGTATCCATTCAGATGCAGATGAAAATTTGAGATTTCATGTTGAACAGTACGGTGGTCAAGAAGCATATGGAGATTGCAGAAGGTATTTACAGGGCAGTGGCCGGGCAGAGGTATTGAATTATGCCGAGATAGATGAGGAGTTTTTTTTTAAAAAGCCAATTAATGTCGTCGAATTCAAATCCGAGCAGCATTTTGAGCTGAATATCATAGGGCAATGGATGACAGTAAAAACATACCATTTCACAAGATGAAGACGGAGCACTTGAAAAAGGAAGAGATTTAAGGATTTGTGTGAAATACCCAAGGGTATTTCATAAAGAAAGGGATAATTTGTATTTTACAAACGCTTTTAAGCATCAAATAAGAACAACCGAAGATATTCCAGTTTCTGCCAGACCATACAGATATGCGTTTAAAGAGAGGCAGGAGGTGATGATGCAGATAGGGAAGTTGCTTAAGCAAAAAATAATTAGGCATAGGCACTCGCCTTGGAGCGCTCCGGTGTGGTTAGTTCCCAAAAAAAAAAAGTTGCCTCAGGGGAAAGGAAATGGGGAATGGTAGTAGATCACAGGAAGCCAAACGAGAAGGTGATAAAGGACAGATATCCCCTACCAACAATAATTGATGTCTTAGATAGCTTCGGAAGAGCAAAATAATTCACGACCATAGACTTAGGGAGTGAATATCACCAAATTGAAGTAAAAGAGGGGGACATCCCTAAGGCGGCCTCTTCGCCAGAGGGAGATAATTTCAAATATGTGAGAATGGCGTTCGGTTTCAGCAACGCTCCCGCAACCTTCCAGAGGTAATAAATAACATTTTTGGGGAGTTGTTAGGCAAATGCTGCCTTATTTATATGGATGATATCAAGGTATATTCGCTGTCGTTACAAGAACACATTACGGACTTAGAAAAGGTTTTTAATAAGCTTACGGAAGCAATTTTAAATTGCAGGACAAGACGGAGTTTTTGAGAACTGAGGGGCATGTAGTAACGCCACAGGCAATTAAACCGAACCCGGGAGGTGATAAAGAATTTCGCTATGCCAAATTCTAGGTTGCAAATAATATCTGTTCTAGGTCTATTGAGGTACTATAGAAAATTCCTAAGGGATTTCGCCTCAATAACAAAACCACTGACGAACCAACTAAAAGGGGAAAAGGCAGTATAGATAGATACAAAAAAAAAGGCTTTCATCCTTACCACAGATGCCAGCAATTATGCTATTGGGGCGGTCTTATCCCAAGAGAATTTTGGAACAAACAATAGCATATTATATGGACGTTGATGCACTACGGTCAGTACACTCAAGTGGCCCTTTCGACACCAAGCACGTGCTTGTTAGGGTTAGGTGTTAGTAGGCGCGATAGGAGAAAGTAAAGGTAAAGTTTGCAAGGAAATTAACTACTGACGTGCTGCCTGAATGTTTAGTTGCATGCGTAGTAAGTTAGTTAGGATTAAGGTTTTTAGTTGGGGAAGGCTGTCTACGTTAGAGGTTATTGGGTACATATCATTGTAATTAGCGCATAAAACTCTAAAGGGTTCATGCACTTCATACGATGATCTACAATGGCGCAAAACTAATTCTTGATGGACGTTGATGCACTACGGTCAGTACACTCAATTGGCCCTTTCGACACCAAGCACGTGCTTGTTAGGGTTAGGTGTTAGTAGGCGCGATAGGAGAAAGTAAAGGTAAAGTTTGCAAGGAAATTAACTACTGACGTGCTGCCTGAATGTTTAGTTGCATGCGTAGTAAGTTAGTTAGGATTAATGTTTTTAGTTGGGGAAGGCTGTCTACGTTAGAGGTTATTGGGTACATATCATTGTAATTAGCGCACAAAATTCTAAAGGGTTCATGCACTTCATACGATGATCTACAATGGCGCAAAACTAAAGGTAAAAAGGATCTAGTATTTCTACTCGGTACGTGGAAATTTAGCTGACCTATCAGGTCAGAACTCTCCACGTCACCACGGATTAAATTGTAAATAAAGGTGATACCTAGCATGGTTCTACGGTTGGTTAAGGATGGTAGGTTTATTAGTAAAAGTCTACTAGTATAAGAGGATAACCTTCGGCCTGAATCCCAGTTAAAGTTGCGTAGAGCAAAAAGTAAAAAGTTCTTTTGTACTGATTCGATGCGTTTTCGGTGGACATCATATTGTGGATTCCACACGCACGAGCCATACTCCAAGATAGGACGAACTAATGAAATATATAATGATTTTGTTACATAAGGGTCATCGAATTCCTTCGACCACCGCTTAATAAATCCAAGCACACCCCTGGCTTTATTCACCATGCACGAAATATGATCAATAAAGTCGAGTTTAGGATCCAGGCGGACGCCCAAATCGTCGACCAGGGTGATTCTTTCCAAAGAGCATCCGTTTAGCATATAAGTCGCAAGCATGGGAGTGACACGTGAGAATGTCATTAGCTTGCACTTAGAGCCATTTAAATATAATAAATTAACATGACACCATGTTTGAAAGTTATTCAGATCTGTTTGTAAATCCGACTGGCAAGAGCTGTCTTTATACTGCACACAAAGCTTAACGTCGTCTGCGTACATGAGCACTCTAGAGTTAGCCAAAACTTCGGGCAGGTCATTAATAAATAATGAAAATAATAAGGGACCCAAATGGCTCCCTTGCGGGACCCCAGAGGTAACCCGGAGAACATTAGAAATGTTGTTTTTAAAGACGACTTTCTGCGTCCTGCCAATCAGATAACTTGAGATCCATTTAAGAAGATCAACAGGAAAACCCATTAAATCAAGTTTCCTGACAAGAAGGGAGTGATTAACGGAGTCAAATGCTTTACTGAAATCAGTATAAATTACATCTGACTGAAAGTTCTTTTGGAAGCCCTTTATTATAAATGAAGTGAGCTCCAAAAGATTGGTCGTTGTTGATCTTCGCCTAATAAATCCATGTTGACATGGAGAGAAGACTGATGTACATATCCAAGCAAAACCTCATAAGGGACAGAAACAAATTATTTTCCCATAGAGAAAGAAATGCTTGCTATTATTTGGTCAATAAAGCTTTTAGGCATTACTTATTCGGTGTAAGGCTTAAGATAATAACGGAGAATAGACCGTTAACCTGGTTAAAAGTATTAAAAAACCATACTCTAAACTCGTAAGATGGAAACTCCAGAAGTCAGAATACGATTACGAGATAATGTACACAAAAGGTTCTTAGAATGTTGTGGCAGATGCAGAATACAACTAAGGGCTCTATGTATTACAGAATCCTTTGGGAGCAGCAACTAATGGTTGAACGATCCACTTGGTGGAGGAGGACCGGCAGTTAGAATTCTCTATTTCAGAGAAACCGCTAGGATTATAACATCCAAATTATATATATGTTGCAGCATTATTATTGTCGTCCGACATCGTAGTAGCGCAGCTAATTTCGGTTTCGCACACACCGAGATCTAAAACGCTGTTAGCGTCATCTTCTCTTCTTTCTGTGTCTACCTCCGAACCACACTCGGCGACAGTTATATCTAGCTGTCGCCTCGCTAAAACGGTACTTCTTAAATTGACGACATGCAGATAACCAATCACAGCACACTTAGAGGCTGATGCAATAATACTATAATGATGAAATATTAGTCTTCAAGGTCTCGGAACTGCAGACCCATACACTCATACCTACATCCACTCACACTCTTCGAGTGCGCCGACATATATGTAAGAATGATAAAATTGTAAACCAAGTTAATTCTCATTAATTAATGTCTGAAAAGGATAAATGGAGAAGAGTCGGAGTGCGAAAGAAGGGACACGGAATTCAACACCGAGATATTTGAGTTAATGAAGAAAATGTGAAGCTGCAAACGAACTGTGGACCAGAGAGGGTGTTGAATGGCTCGGCGTTGATAACTCTCTATGGATGTAAAGCAATGATTAACAATGACCAATATGAAGCCATAGATTGGCTGGGTACAGAAAAGCTCAAGATCGAAATACCCCAAATTAGATCAATTATAAAGAACAGAAAAACCCAAGAATTGGGGAGGCCTGGAAACGAAGCTGAAAATCAATAGAATACAAATAAGAACGGCGACACACACGACTACGACCTCCACAATGATCGCGGTGGTAGTAGTAGCGGTGATAGCCGTAATCTGTTTGTGAAAGAAGACAACAAGTTACACAAGCTACCATGCTTGCTACCCTTTCACCAGCGATCACTAAAGCTGCCAGCAATCATCTCTCTTCTATGGCCAGTAGTTCAGTCTGAGGGGGGAGGAGTTACTGCCTCGGCAGAGGCCATCCTCCACCAAAACAACTTCGGCAGACCTACACTTAAAAATACTTTGTGCTAGCACGAGTTGGCGCCTCAGCGATAATTTTGGTAACACTTAGCCAGACGTACACATAGAAATACTTTGTAGAGCAAAACATCAAGAATGCAACACCAGCAATACCCAAGTGGCCCTAAAACTTCAAACATCGCATCCACTCCACTTTTCCGATCAGCCAATTCAGCATATTGTACACAAAGCAAAACTAAAAACTCGATATCCTAAAACTCCCCACAAAGCAGATTACAGGGGATAACGATGGCCTTGTCCTTGGCCGACGACCTTATGCCTTTTAAAACATTTGATTCAAGTAAAGTCAATTTGAGTATGCTGCTTTTTTATTTATATTTTTTATGTTTTTACTCGTCGTTTGTGTGAAATGTTTTATGTGTACGCTTATGCTTTACTCATTTTTGGCGACACTTAGAAAATTACCAACGATTAAATAAATATGCACATGCGGGAGACAAATCAAAGAAATAAATTAATTAGCACAAGAATTAAAAAATAATTAAATAATTTTTTTCTTGGGCCAAGTTGAGCATTTTAATTTTTGTGAAAGTAAGAAAAAAAGTTTATTTATGTAGCTGTCATACAAATAATCTTAGTCTTTTCTTCTGAATATAATCTTGTACTGAAAGTGGGTGTTAATTACAGTATAATGAGTTGTGTAAGTGACAGATAGCATACACTGCGCATAACTGTAGGTGTACAACAGAGATTGGCAGCAGTGCTTGTTTTTGCACTATTGGAGTACTTGCTAAAAATGAGGTAGTTGTGACACATTCACGCGATGGAAAAATACTATCGCAGAAATGTACGCCTTTATTTGTATGACTATTATTCTTACACATTCGGCTTTGTTGCTTTTTTACTACTTTTTTTTTGCACAGAGTAAAAAAATAGTATATAGTATAGTATATAATGATGTTCCTTATTTTCTATTCCATTTTATGTTAAAAATTAATTTAAAAAAATAGTATATGACAATGAAGCTCCTCAAATTTGTATACAATATTTTCTATTTCTTATAATCAATAAAATCATATAATATGATCAACTGTAACGGCACCTGAAGCTTTTGGCATTTAAATGGTAGACTTTGATGTGCATAAACTACGAGTTGCCAAACAGTGGTCATCGGCCGCAACTGCATTAGACCAGCTGAGTAAGATCAGCTGCAGCAGAGTCGCATCCAAAAGCTCTGCTCTCGGAAGTGAACGGACCCATAATTCAAGTGAAATTAATTTGGGGTGGGAGAAAACTTTTCCTGAGCAGTGCCGTATATGTATGGTTTGCTTTTCATCGGCCAGTTGGTAAGTAAGCTGCATTACAGCTTTCTTGTAACGCCTCAACGTGTGGGGCCCGAATGAGAACAGTTTCCCTCAATAGGACTCATTTGTAAATAAATTCCATCAGTTTCTACATTTTCTTTAATTTCATTTCATACTCATCTTCTTTAAATAGTTGATTTTCACCGTGAGAACTTTTAATGTTCTGGAGCACAGCACGGGTACAATATTTGTTACTTCCATTGACCAGCCTTGAAACATTCTGATGTTAGAACTATATGTTGGACATACAATCGTTTGTGGAAAACAGTAGGGATAGGAACTTCGGTCAATCCGCTGGCCACAAGCAAAATACCACACGCTTAGTCTAGCATACCTGCTCTTTAACCGAATTGAAGTGTTCGTTTATTTAGACGACTTGTTTCATCGAATTTTAACACTCACTTACAGATTCCTAGAGAGTTCGCTCTGCACATAAAGACAATAAAGACAATAACAATTAATGTCAGCTAAAGTCATTTTGTATGAGACGTGTACATTATTTAGGCCAAATAATCGGTTATGGCGGAATACGTACAGACTCTGAAAAAGTAGCAGCGACCACTAATTTTCCGATCCCGAAAACTTTACGGGGACTAAGGAGTTCTATGGCCCTTTATGGCTGGTACAGGAAGTTTGTTCCTAATTTTGCTGATTTGTCCGCTCCGTTAACCGATTTAATGACTACGAAGCGTAAGATTAGTTTGACCTCTGAAGCAATAAAGGCTTTTCATATGCTAAAACAATGTCTTACGGAAGCAACAGTATTGTGCAATTCAGATTTTACGAAGCCCTTCTCGATACATTGCGATGCAAGTAAGACCGGAGTTGGAGCAGTTTTGGTGTAAGTTTCCGATGGCGGTGACGAGAGACCAATTGCTTTCGTCTTGAAAAAGTTGATCAAGGCTCAACGGAACTATACTGTTACGAAGCAAGACAGTCCTTTGTGCTCACACGACGGGATACACAAAACTATTGAGAAGGTAAGGCGATACTACTATTGGCCAGGATTAGTGAAGGACGTTAAGGCGTATGTCAATGCTTGTGACGTGTGCAAGTCCACCAAGTCGCCGAATTATTCCCTCACACCGGCGTTAGGAAAAGCGCCGGAAACACAACGAGAACCCGTAGCAGCGCTCTTAAAGTCATTTTCATAGTGCTTGATACCTTTTCAAAATACGTTTTTTAAAACCAGTTAAAAAGATAAGCACTGACGTAGTAGTAAATTATCTAGAGACTTTTTATGTATTTTTATTACATTCCGGGGACAATAGTTTCGGATAATGGCTCACAGTTTCGTGCTGAAGGTTTAAAAAATTGATGCAGCGGAGTAACGCACGTATTAGCTACAGTACATGCTCCTCAAGCTAACGCAGCGCGTAAATCGGTCAGTAATTTCGGGAATTCGGGCGTACGTATGATCGGATCAAAAGGACTGGGATGAGTACTTCAGCAGGATTAGTTGTGATTTGCGTTCCGCGGTGCATTCTAGTATAGGGACCTCATCTAACTTCAAGGTTTCCGGTCAACATATTCGTTGCTTAGAAAACTAAACTTGCTCGACTATCGTACGGTAATGTACAACCGACCGGATTCATTCGAGATCATTCACAGTAAGGCTAGAAAACGGATGCAGAGAATGCATAATGATAATGAAAAGTGATATAATCTTCGCTTAACCGAAGTATCGTTTAGGGACGGACAAGAGGTGTTTCGTCGAAAGAGTTTCGAGTTTTAAGCAAAGTTGTTTCCAAGCTGGTTACAACGTCAAGCTTGGACCTTCATTTGTCGAGGCCCGTGTGCACAAGAAATATGGTAATTGCCATTACAAGTGAGAAGATCTGCAGGGTCGATTGCTAGGTACCTATCACGCAAAAGATATCTGTCAGTGACTTAGCTTCAGTCAGAAAACAGTAGGGATAGGAACTTCGGTCGATCCTCTGGCCACAAGCAAAGTAACACACGCTTAGTCTAGCATACCTGATCTCTATTGTACACTTTCTTTAACTCTTTCTGAAAACTAAGAGCTTTGGAGAATATACGACATAACTTACGAGAGTGTATCCACTCAAAGTTAAGAAAAGTTAATTTTCTTTTGAAGGAAACCGGAACACAGCGTGTATTGGTTTCGAACGACACTCTCTCCGTAATACCGTTTCAGTTGATAGTACGTTGTTCTTTTGTTCGAGGTGTTACGGTCTCCAGTTGGTGCAAAGGAGCCGGTGTCCCCAATGTGAGAGGCAGTAATGAGAGTTGGTGTGGACACGTATTTAACTACCTGCCAACACGATGTGAGGAGTTAAGTTTGGGGAAAACTAAAACTCCCCACAACTGCAAGTGTAGGAGATCGAGGCGGCCAAGGGTAAATAAAGGACGGCCAAGGGCAAATGAAGGGCGCAGACTTTGGACCCCAGCAGCCAAGGGCAAAGCGGTCAGCCTGGAGTGGCCAAAGGAGAGACGCCGACAACGGCCGGACTTTGGACCCAGCGGCCAAGGGCAAAGCGGTCAACCTGGAGTGGCCAAAGGAGAGACGCCGAGAACGGCCGGACTTTGGACCCAGCGGCCAAGGGCAAAGCGGTCAACCGGAGCCAAGGGAAAAGGGAATCGCCGAGGATTAACGGCGAAACAAGACTTTGGACCCGATCACGCGATGGAAGCCGGACTTTGGACTGGATGGAGTGATCGGGCAGGGATAACAGGAAATCGGCAGGCTATAAAAGGAGGAGACGAGCGCAGCGCAGGAATTAGTACGAGTGCGAGAGTTAAAGCGAGTGCGTGAAACGGAGTCATAGTGAACGGAATTGAGTGCGCGCAGGAATCAAGATCGCTAAGTCGAGAAGTTTGGGGCTTGAAGTGGCAAGCTATCCCAACTGAGACACAAAGCTGAGATTGCCGTCGAGTGCGAGGTTGCGAGCAAGGAGCCGTGCCACGAAGTCCGACGAGGGATCGAGGACGACGAACCGGCGAATTCCGTGGCGATACGGGAGCGAGGAGTCCTTGTACGGTCTCCAAGGCGGTTGCGGGCGATACGGCAGCTAGGCAGGGTGTGCAGACATCGATCTTACCCGATTCTGGCAGGGTGTGCGGACGTGAAGTCCTACCCGCCGAAGATCAGGGTGTGTGGATCCGTTGATCTGACCCGCCGGGCGCAAGCCGTGCTAGCTCCGTCGAGAGACGTGCATAATATCCGAGGATCTCGGCGAACCGGAAGCAACTCATCGCGAACAACGAGTGCGCGGCAATCACACAAACAAATTTGGTGGGACGAGCACACGATATACCCTGAGCTAGCCGCGCACATACGTCGCGAGCCAAACTATATAGCAAATCATCTCGTTACAACGAGTTTCAGCAAAAATGCATCGAGATTCATTTCAAGGGGAGCGCCCTGCAGACCGGTTGGTCCACAAACGCGTGCTTAAGGTCGTATCTTAGAAAACATTTTGGTAGAATCTGCTGCAGCGGAAAACTTTGATGACCCGAGCAGTTGGTTACCTATGGAGCAAAGATTGCTCACAACTTTGTCTGAAATACTGGGAGAATTAGTTCAGAGTTCATTATAGGAAAGCTTTCGACGATTGGTCGTGATTAGGAATACTTCGCCTTCACAAATAACTGAAGGGGAAAGCAGACCCTGCGATAGGAATGTAAGCCAGCGAAACGAAACGTAGCTGCAAACCATTCATGGTCACCCATTTCTCAAAGTGCCGGTTACGATTTGAATAACCGTCCTGATAAGGTCGCACAGATCCTAAGAGGTTGGAAGTTCAAGTATTCCGGAGTTGGGGTGTCAGTGGACAACTTTATATATCGAGTTGAGGCACTTACATATCAGACATTGGAAGGTAACTTCACTGTACTGTGCAGAAATACCAGTGTGCTTTTTGAAGGTAAAGCCTATGAGTTCTACTGGCGTAATCGCAAGTCCGTAGGACGAGTTCAAGGGAATTTGTTGTGTTCCGCCTTTCGAGTACAATTTCGCGAGGAACGGGACTATGTAGATATTGAAGAGCTCATTAGAAATAGGATGCAGACAGCCAATGTATGTTTCGACAGCTTTTAAGAAGCTAAGAAAAGGAAAAGGCGGCCTATAGAAATATGGCTTCCTAGCCTTTCGTTTGTAGCCCAGGTTATTGTGTTCACAAAAACCTGGTTAAAGCCGGAGATCCTTAGCTCCGAAGTTTTTCCAGCTGTGTACACTTTATACAGGCTGGCTCGGCCTATCCGCCGAGGTGGTGGTGTCCTTATAGCGGTGGACTCCACACTGAAGTCGGAATTATTAGTTTTTGAAGAACGCAACGATGTTAAATTCCTTTGTGTAAAGCTATCTGTTAAAGGTAGTTTCGTTTATATTTCATGTTCCTACATTGTCGGAACTTCCCATTTATTGGAACCATCTTACCGCTAGTCAATCGGTCTCCAATAGACTTTTGGATAGAGACAATTTAATAGTTTTAGGTGATTTTAACATTCCTGGAGCTACTTCAAATACTCTTTTCACTTCCGCACAACATGATTTTATTAATGGCTTGTTCGAAATTTCGCTGTCTCAAGTCAACCATGCTCAAAATTCTTTAGATCGCTTGCTTGATCTCTGCTTTGTCTCTAACCCGGCAAGAGTCAGTTTGGTCAGGGTTCATCCTACTTTCGATGTGACTATCGATATTGGGACTGCTTTGGAGTGTGGCTCTGACCGGCCACCGAAAAAGGTCCACTGCTTTCGCAGGGCGGACTTTGAAAGGCTGAACAATTTTATATCAGATTTTAATTGGTCCGATCTCTATATGTGCACTGACACTAACGCCATGGATATTTTTTTCAATGCCATGAAGTCCTTTTTTAACGACTGTGTTCCGTTATACTATCCGTCAATCCCTCAATTCTCCTTGGTTTAACATAAAAAACATAAAATCCAATCTCTACTCTAAATTTAAATATTCCGGTTCTCAATCTGTCTTATCTCGCTAATTAGCGGCTAATTTTACAGTTCTAAACGCTCAGTGTTATAAAAACTATCTAACTCGTTGAAGGGTACAGTTCTCGCAGGACCCGAAACAGTTTTATAGTTTTGTCACTAAACGTAAGCCTATTACACATCCTTCCTCGCTATCATTTAAAAATATGACAGCAGACAATGATCAGCCAATCGCCGATCTTTTTGCTCAGTTTTTTTAAACTACTTATTCTTCGACAGCTGATTCAAGCCAGACCTATTCTTACAAAATGTCCAAATCGAACCTAATCTAAAGTTCTCTTCTTTTGGATCTTCAGTTTATGCGCCAGGTCCCGATGGAATACCAGGCTGTGTGCTTAGGTACTGTGCCGAGGCCTTGGCAATCCCCTTCTAAAATTGTTTACCTTATCCTTAGAAACCTCCAACTTTCCCCTTATTTGGAAGGAATCATTTGTAGTTCCTTTCCACAAAAAATGTAGCAAAACGGATGCTGATTTAATGGGTTTTTTTTTTTTTAGTATATGGACGTTGATGCACTACGGTCAGTACACTCAAGTGGCCCTTCGACACCAAGCACGTGCTTGTTAGGGTTAGGTGTTAGTAGGCGCGATAGGAGAAAGTAAAGGTAAAGTTTGCGAGGAAATTAACTACTGGCGTGCTGCCTGAGTGTTTAGTTGCATGCGTAGTAAGTTAGTTAGGATTAAAGTTTTTAGTTGGGGAAGGCTGTCTACGTTAGAGGTTATTGGGTACATATCATTGTAATTAGCGCACAAAACTCTAAAGGGTTCATGCACTTCATACGATGATCTACAATGGCGCAAAACTAAAGGTAAAAAGGATCTAGTATTTCTACTCGGTACGTGGAAATTTAGCTGACCTATCAGGTCAGAACTCTCCACGTCACCACGGATTAAATTGTAAATAAAGGTGATACCTAGCATGGTTCTACGGTTGGTTAAGGATGGTAGGTTTATAAGTAAGAGTCTACTAGTATAAGAGGGTAACCTTCGGCCTGAATCCCAGTTAAAG
>VNJM01002507.1:0-38816 GCA_008042475.1 Drosophila kanapiae
CCTAGTCATCTTCATCATCGTTATCTGTAGTAGGATAACTATTTAGGAAATCGACATTTGGTGGTGTTAAAAGATTAATAACTTCTAATGGGTAACTGCTGCGTTTTTTGTTTTGATTTACTCTTTCCTTGGTGTGGATGCTGGAAACCATCGGATCTGATGAATCAAGTGCTCTACAAAAAACGTCAGTCATGGTGTTTAAGCGACTATTTTGTCATGCATGCGAACGTCTATCATTTTTATAAATTTTGTTCCGAGCTTCGGATGCATTTTCGCCTAGGCAACGAAGTGGAAGGGACGATGCGGCAACGATCTGGGCCCCATGAGCTAGTACTTTATGTACAGTAGCTGACATTGGGTTCCAGCGATATTTCTCTATATATAAAAATGCAGTTTTTGCGCAGAAGCTTTTAAATTTTGAAGCATAAATTCCAAAGTTGCTTGAAATTGCTATTAAAATAATTATTATTAATTAATAAAATCATTATCATTTTCTGCTGAAACTTCGCAAGCTAATCTATGCTTTAATCGAGAACGCCCTTCATCATAGCTTAATCGTGGCCGTCCTCCACTATTGGGGGATTTTTTAATATATTCTGATGGCTGAAATTTCGCTTGAAAACGTTTATTCCAGCATCAACATAAGCAACAAAGTTCTTAATCCTTTTCTTCAAAGGATCCTCTATATTTTGCTATAAGTTTCCAATTCGATGCTGCAACACAAAGTTTTAAAGGCTTTCGGTATCGCGTTCATGTGCCAATACTCTAGCATTTCTGCATAACATAGGTCTATGTTGTCTAGCAAAAAGTTTTTTTTTGTAAAATGGAGCAAAAACGAGCAAAAAAGGTTTATGTCATCGTATTATAAATAAATGGAAGAACAAAACTGCATTAATAGTTTTTATAATCCGGCACAATCCAACCTACTTTTGTTCCACGAAACACGAAAAATGCTAGGTTAAAATTGTTAAATATACAACTCTACAAAATCACATATAAACAAAGAGAAATCACATGAAACAAATATTGCATTAAACATTTAAATTGTACATACCTCCACTAATATTTTCAATTTTACTTTGTTTTGAAATGTTAAGTAGAACTTTTGCAATCTTACTTTAAAATGGGCTTTTATTTAGCACGCCAAAAAGTCAGCGTTTCTGGTCAACGAGAAGCTGACTTTCAGGGCCACCAAATTTAGCTGGGCTGCAATTTCAGTAACGAAATTGCGATTTTTAAATGCAACGTATATTATTCTAAGGATATAAAATGTTTTTAGGATTAATTAATACGATTAATTAATCGTATGTCCATGGCATTATTTCTTTATACTTTATATACTTCTTCTTTATATATTACTTTATACTTGTTCGACATTTCGCTCTCTCAAATCAACCATGTACGCTCTTTAGAGCGTTTGATTGATCTCTGATTTGTCTCATACCCCGCTAGAGTCAGTTTGGTCAGGATTCCGCCACTGACACATAACAAATATTCACATTATGCTACGTTTGATGAGACTATCGATTTTGGGTCTGCTCTGGAGTGTAGGTCTGATCGGCCACCTAAAAACGACCACTGCTTTCGTAGGACGGACTTCAAAGGGCTGATATATTTTATATCAGATTTTAATTGGTCCGATTTCTATATGTACACTGACATTGCTGGCGCCATGGATATTTTATACAGTGTCATGAATTCCTTTTTTAACGACTGTGCTCTGTTATACTATCCGTCAATTTTAAACAAGCCTCCTTGGTTTAATAAAGAGTTGACTCACCTCAAAAACGTAAAATCCAACTTCTATTCTAAATTCTGCTAATTAACTTACCATCCTTCGCCAACCGTAGAACTATGGTAGGTATTACCTTCATCTATAACCTAACCCGTGGTGACCTGATAAGTCAGCCTAATTTATACGTGCCGAGTAGAAATACTAGATCCTATTTAACTTTGGTGTTGCGCCACTGTAGAACAGCGTGTGAAATGCACGAACCCTTTAGGGTTTTATGTGCAAATTATAACGATTTGTACCCTATAACCTCAAACGTAACTTAGTACGATTGCAATCAAATATTCAGCATTCAGCATCATTGGAGCACGCCCTATAATGGACTGTTAACTTTAATAGATTTGGTTAAGAACATGAGAAAAAATAGCTAACTTATGTAAAATAAAATACTAGTCAAATGAAATCAAATCTATTTAAAGTAAGGTAAATATTAAATATTTGCCGATATATATACAAAATTCAAATTTCACTTGTAACTTTATTGGGCTTCATCACAGAAAGATTTAATCCAATTCATGATTTCTATAACAAATAGACAGTTTGGTTCATTACTTGTAAAATAAAACACGAAAAGTCAGCATTATTGTTTTTAACTTAAAAAATATTTAACATTGTGTTTTTCTTCATGACGACAGAGGGCGCTTGGAAGCAATATAACCGCTTAAGCGCTCTAACTCGTTGTCAAAGCTGGTTAACAGATGGCGCTTAATTTTCTACATTACATTACATGTAGATAAGATTTCCCCGTTTTTAGTTTAAAGGAAAGAGAAATTTACCCTAACATGTTTATAGAAGGGAAACTCTTCTTTGAAGAACCAATCAGGGAATTTAGAACACAAAAAGTCCGTACTTCCCCTCAAATTAGAAATTTCCCATATTTTTTTAATTAATTGGAAGGAAAATACCCCCAGGATTTCCAGAGTAGTGAAACTTTTCTTTTCAATGATCCAATCAACATATGTATTTAGATCACAAAGATCTCTTCCTTCTACAATATAAGATATAGTCAACAATGGTCATTGTGGACAACCGTCGACGTAGTGACGATGATCAAGGCCACTACTATATATAAACTAAAAATTTTAAATATGCTTACGATAGAAGCAAATCCCGAATCAATCATAACGAAGTCAAAAAATATTTCTTTAGAAATTTTTAGCTCAAATACATGTATTTTTTAATAATCAAGCAGCTACTTGAGGGATACTTGAAGAACAAACTTCAATGAAAATGGTTAAACCAAAGAATTTATATCACGGAACACTGTTTTTAAAAGTGGAGTAGTTGGGGTCGATGTTAATAAGAATGTGAGCTAGAAATGTGATCAAATTTGTGGATAACAAAGACTAGTTGTAAAATAGAGGATGCGAAAAATCGGCAAATTAAAAAATTCGGCGTATACGCCGATTCTACCGTACTCGAGAATAATAAGCTGGAATATTGTGCAGAATTCGAGAAGTTATTAATTAATTAATTAATTAATTATTTATGAATATTACTTATAACGTTTTTGTTGTGAGCTTACTATATTGCGGGCTCTTAATTGGAAAATATGATTCCCTTTCTGTATAACTTTTAAGCAGATCCTAACTATAAAAGATTGTATTGTATCGCAGCTATATTGCAAAAGTAGTGTTTTAAAGATGTTAATAAAAGGAGACAGCTGTTCTTTGGGCAGCTTTTCTCTTCCTAATCTAAAAATTATTGCAAGCATTTAAGTTTTATGAAAAGATGTACAGTTTAAGAAAAACGGGTGAAAAAAATCGTTTAAATAAGATGGAAAAGCAACCACCATTCCGAGGCGAGGCGTTGCGTGGTAGAACTTTTTAGTGCCTCCTTGGACCTAATACCAAACCTACCTCCTCCACCATGATTGCTTTTCCACCCCAAGGCATCTATTAAAAAACAAAAACCCCGACAGCTCGTTCAGAACTGAATCTGCCTCTCTTTTAAAAGAAAATCGGTTGCCACCTACAGTCTAAGCCTTCTTCTTTCTAGAGCCATTCATCATCAATATTTGAATTTAAAATTTCTTATTTCGAGAACAACACGCGCGCCATATTTATTTCTTTTTCTTTTGATTTTTCTCGCCTCTTTCGCTGCTGCTGCGTCCCATTTTCTGTTCGGTCCAGTTAGGCAATCTGTAAGGAAACCCACCACTTCCATCAGCGGTCCTGTCGACGTCCCCTCCTCCCACTTCCAGTTTCCACCTCCACTTCTTACACCCGCACCGACATCCCTTGGCTTGGCCCACAATGCCCGGTTTTGTTTTATTACGCGAGCATTTTCTTTCATTAATAGCCACGAGGCATTAAATTTTTAAATCATCAACTGGCGAGAGTAAAGCGAGAAGAAGCTTGGATGGAAGGGAAAAAGCGCGGCATGAAATTTGGAATCAGGATGGGCAGCTAAAGAAATGGCGATTGAATGGCATGGGCGTGGGAGAGCCAAAGAAATCCCTCGCTAATGATGTACTGGGTACAGTCGTGTTTAATTATATACACAGTGGGCATTTGGCATTGGCATTTTGGGTGTATTGAAAAGTTTAAACCCCAGAAAGGAGTTTCCCCTTACACATTTACAACGAAAAAAAAAATGGTAAACCTCTTGTATCCATTTTTTCTATTTCTTTGCCTTGACTTACTAGGGCTTGAACATACTAGGCAAGACTAAGTATCAAGTGATTCTAAAGTTCCCAAGCGCATTGCTAACAATAAATAAATTGAGCAGAAGCTCAGTGCGCGGAACAGAGTTCGCTTAGGCCCTATATCCCAATCGAGCTTAAACTTGGATCTTACAGAAAAATGTATGTAATGTAATTTGTAATGTTTACGGGAAATTCCAATTTTGCGTCAAAAGCCAGATTGGACTGGAATCATCGGCGTATCTCGTCTCGATAAAGTTAAGGATCATCATAATGCAAATTAGATCAGATCTTAAAAACAAACTAGAAATATACCAACCCCCTAGAACCTAGAACCGGATCGCTTTTCGTGGCATTCATGAGGAACACCTTGGCCCCTGGCAGCTGTGTGCTTCGATTCTGCCTCTGGACCAGGGTCGTGGTGCTAGTCCGTTACCGGACACTTCATCGTCTCTGACCAAGAAGGGGTTCGAAGCGCACCATCAATGAAAACTGGTTTTCTCACGCTAGTCAAAGGGCAGCAGTTCACAATCCGGTCTAGCATACACGGACGCGGACACTTGTAGAGGAACAAAAAAAAGGTTGTGTTGGGTTTGGGACAAGGCCGAGACCGTGTTGGGGTTGGGTCAGTCCGGATATAATTTGCATATATGTTCGACGACTGCGACCTTCGGCAATCAAGACTGGACCGCGCACGATAGTATAAACTTGTCAAACTGGTTTCCCTGCTTCTGTTATTTTGAGATTTAACCAGCTCGCCATATGCAACGGATCCGAGCCGTTATAAACCAAATTTGCGTGTTGTGTGGAACATTGTGTATTCTGCTTTTTAGCGCTTGAGCGCAACTCACCACACGCATCCTTCTCTCTCACATGTGGAATATGTGCTGCGAGGTTTATGCTTCATTTCCAACTTGGCTTCGACCTATCGCAGTTGAATTTTTAATAAAGAAATAAGTCGGAGACACTTTGTGCGTGTAGACGTAGTTCTTTGGTACAAAAGAAAATATTCGTTTGTTTTTCGTTCCTTAGTATACAGTAATAATAAAGTCCAGTAAAGTCATCTGTTCAAGAGACACAAGTGCACGCCGCGACAGTAAACATGAAATTCTACAGGCTTGTAGTTTTTTAGAAGCCCAGTAATCTCAAAATTTTTAACAGTTAAACATTTTAAATAATCAGAAGGATTATAATAATACGAGAAAAAAGCGACACACAAATTAAAATATACGGAATGTGTGCACTATACGGTTGTGTCAGTACAATTCCGTAATTAATTAAGTGCACTTATTTTTTTTAATAAAGAAAAAAAACTCTTTTCTTTTAAATTAAATTGGGGCAGAGCAGAAAAAATAGTAGGCTAGAAACTTGTTTGGCAAGACTCATTGGTGTTTCCAACACAAATGTTTTTATAGTATAGTATCAACATACAAATTTATTGGTTAGTAACTCCGATTTCATTGCTCAAGAATATATTTACTGTATAGGGTCGGAGATGTCACATATCTTTGACATAAATAAAGTTCGCACTAAGTTATAATACCCTTGTATCCTATGGGTACCGTTAATAAAAAATGTTTAACTTTGAAAATATTGCAAAGTTTTAGGGCGTGTTTGAAAATACCAACTTTATTTCTTAATAAATTCTATTGTTAATATCATATTTTATTTAAATTTTCAAAAACACCAGCCCCGGTCTTATTATTCGGTACCAAATCACTTTATAACGAAAGTCACGCAAATTGCTAAGTTATTCCTTTTTCATGATTTGTGAGGGTGGAAGTGGGCGTGGCCGTATTTGAAAACCATCGATCTGCATACAACAGATTTGAACGTTTTACCATGAATTTGGTAACTCTAGCTCTAATAGCTCTAAAAGCTATAAATTGACTAGCTGGCGATGCTTATCAAGAGTATAAATATATTTTGGGGGATGGGAGATGCAAACTTCGTATTCCAAATATCATGAACAAAATTACTATATAATACCCTCTACAAAATACATAAAGCATGGAAAGGGTTAAATTAAACAATTTTAAGCTACTCAACTCTAATTATATATACGACACATACATACATAGGAAATATTTGTATATAAATATGAAATATATCTATGAATATATTCTTTTTCTTTAATAGATAATTGAGAGGACACACTCAGTATTACACCGTCGAATAATTATAATAAAAGCTCCACCATTTTACTTTTAGAATTATTATATACATATGTACATATGTATATTATATATACATATGTTGGTCTTTGCTCTAATTGAATTAATTTCGCAACTTTTCGAAAATTAATTAATACTATATATACAAATATTAATATAAATATGGTAATTATTCTATATATATTTATATATTGTTTTAATATATACTATATAAATTAATAAGATTAATAATATAATACATATATATATGGATAAAAACTATATATTTAATGTCTTTTTTTTCTCTACACCATTTTGTGAGTAGTTGTCAGAAATATGTAGGAGTGTCCCATTTGTCGGCTTTTTCCTTTTATTCATTTTTTTTTTTTGTATGTAGTACCGCTTTCGCTAAATGAGGGTGGATTTTTGGGAATCGTGGATGGTTTCTCGGACAACTGGCTTGCTCGGCCAACCATTTTGTTTTCTTGTTTCTTCACACTTCCTAAAGTATACTCACCCCCATTCAACGCTAAACGAAATAACACGTATAAAATACATATGTACATATATTATTTTTCTTTGGAAATACATATATATGTATGCCTTTTGGGACTACAAAACTACAATTTTTAGCTGGATTCGAAATTATATAATAAACATTTGTAATATATACAATTATTCATATATACTCATGTAAATTTATAAAGTTGTTGCTCTTAGTTGCCGTCATATGTATGTATATCATTAAGACACACATATATAATTTATACCCACTAGTACTTATTATACTCTAATTAAAGATAAGTCGACATTCTCAATTCCTTTTCATATTTGGCATCTAAGAACAAAAGTACCTCAAAAAATTATCAATCATCCTGCAAAGGGTCAAAAACCAGCAGAAGTGGAGAAAAATAATTATTTTTAATTAAAAAAATAATGCAGCAATAAACTGATGAGAATAAATTTCATAAATCTGTGTATTTATCGGTTGGTTTCCCATGTTAAAAGTATTAGTCAGATGTACTGAACAGGCCGGTCGGTTACCAAAAATGCCTCTCAGCTGAATTTAATACCCTTGCAGTATATTATAATTTTGACCAAAAGTAGGAAACGCAGTAAAGTGAAGTGTGTATATTCTTGATCAGCACCACCAGCCAAGACGATTTAGCCATCTCTCTCTGTCTGTACATTTCTATGCAAATTATTGATTGATTTTCAACATATTTACTATTTTCAAAGCTTCTCATAAAAAATGACCGGTCGTTTTTATTGATAAAATATAAAACATAAGTTAAATATAACATAAGCATAAAAACAGAAATTTGTATTTAAAAATACTTTATAAACCTCCAGTACAATTTATCGATAGATTTCCAATTAAATCAGCTCTATTCAATTGCAACCTGCAAGGGTATGCAAACTTCTTTTTTATTTGTCAAGCTGAAAAATAATTCAAATATGTAAGTATGTAAACGTTTTTGATGTTTGTTTTTATTATCATATTTATTTATTTATCTTTTTATTAAGTGAAGAATCTGTACATCAACTAAGTACCTTAACATCACATGTTTCCAAAATGACAAATAGACCAAACCTAAGTACACAACTTAGGATTACATATAATATCAAAACTTAACAAAAAATAACTAAATAAATAAACATTAACAAAACAAAAATGTAAATCATTGTCGCCTGATAGTTTTGGCAAAACCTAGCCGTTTAAGACGGTATAGCTGGTAGTAATTTCCTAGCAAGTAGGCTCCGATGATTAATCAGTTTGTCACAGTATCGGCTTGTATGTCTGCCAATCTGCTCTTCTACCGTGAAAAGCTTCAGGGGTCAATGTAAAGTGGAACCGCACACGTACCAAGGACAGTCTTAGTATGCGTCTTAGTATCCTATTCTGCAGCACCTGGATTCGTTTATAATTAGATTTGGCTGCAATCCCGCAAATCTGTATACCATATATCCAAATAGGCAGGATGCAATGTGCATATACTGCCCTCTTGCATCTATTCGACAAGGTGCTCTTCCTATTAATAAGCCAACCCAGTTGCTGTATCCTCATGTTGCATTTTTGAATCGTCGTCTTGAGACGAGGGCCGAAAGTAAGACGCTTGTCCAGGGTAATGCCAAGGTTTTTCGCTTGGTTTAGCTGCTCTCGTGTAACTCCCTAAAGCTGGATTTGAGGGGTATTTATTACAAGCGTCTTCAGTGTAAAGCAGATGTTCGTTGTTGCTATTTTCATAGCTTCTCATAAAAAATAAAAACTTGAAAAATAATTAAAATGTGTAAGTATGTAAACGTTTTTGATGTTTGTTTTTATTATCATATTTAATGGAAGAATTTACAGTTCTCTCTTAACATTTCGATTACAAATAAGTTTAAGATTGATATACATATATATATATATATATATATATATATATATATAATAGCGGTTTACATACATATATTTATTTGCTTACGGTTGCATTTTTAACACAAAGAGCAGCAAATAGAAAGTACGTCTTTTATAACGAAGAAAAGAAAGCTGTTAAAAATAAACTGAACGTTTCGATGTAATCATTGTTGTACATATTCCAAAGCGATACCGAGATTATCGTGTTTGAATATGTATGTATGTGGGAGTTGCCTAAATTTTGATTTCAATTTACTTTAAGAGTTGAAACAAAGTTTTTTGTTTTCGAACAATCTTTTTTTGAAAAATTAGGACATTGGGGGATGGATTAACGTGTGGAGACTAGTATTTTGGATTAATCCTCTGACCGCTTCGTTTGCATTTCTGTGGAATCGCTCTGTAAATAACCGTTGTCCAATGTTCGATTAAACTAGCATGTCGACAAGATTAATAACAGGGATTAATAGAGAGTAAGATTAGAGTGAGCCTCTATACAAGTCACTCTATCCACATGGCAAGGAAAGCAGTCAGCAGGTAGGAGGCATCAGGCAGCGCTCTCTGCTCTGTTAAATTTATTTATTTACAAAAAATGCTGGATTTGGTGATAAATTGGGAGGCATTGTTAACATATTGCCTTGTTGTTGCTGCTGTTGATGCATCTGCTGTTGTTGACTCCTTGTATTGGTTGCATAAAGCTGCTGCTGGAAGCTATGATATTGCTGCGCGTATTTCAGATCATTTGAAGACGGTCCCACAAAGTTAACATTAGAAACTACTCCTCCGTTAGTCGGTACATTTATGTTATTGTTATTGGTTCCCGGGCCTTGTCCCTGTAGCTGTTGCACCTGTCCAACTCCTCCTTGGTTTTGACACATTCCCGCTGGCATCATTGACTTTAGAAGCTGAGATTTGGACTGCTGCTGTTGCGGTGCTGTAAACAAAGCAGCTGTTTGCCCGCTTGCACTGTTAAAAAACGGCGTGGGATCTCCACCACTGCAATCGAGATCCGCTCCGTGCGGTGTAAACGGTAGCTGTCTGCTTACAGAAGCCTGCTGTAGTCGTGGACCCATAACATTCGGACGCAACATGTTGCTGTTATGGGGACGCATGCCCCTTATCATGGAAGGTTGATGACCAATAATCATGCCAGGATCAAGTCCTCCCGCCCCCTCTTCATCCATTATAGCAAGCTGTTGATTACAGTTTTGAAAATAGGTATTGCCTGGATTGTTTCCCATCTTCTGTTGCTGGTGTTCGTTGGGTGAAGTCATAAGCATAGATCCGGAACTAGGAGGACCGACCATCATCCCTGGCATTCCTGGAATGATTCCCGGACCACCATCAGCGCTGCCAATCGGAGGACCAGCAGCAGTACCTCCACCAGCCATTTGAGGATTAGCATATCTTTGTAAGAACTCCAAGCTAGGTGGCATACGTACATTACCAGCTCCTCCTCCAGTTCCTATTCCTCCTCCATTATTGTTATTACTGTTATTGTTATTATTATTACCATTTTGAGGCCTTACTGGCATATACTGTATGGTGTTTGGTGTGCTGGCCTTCACTTGGACATTAGGATTGAAGTTGGAACCAAAATTTAAAGGCATTCGGCCCATTAAGCGGGCACCAGGGGGGACACCACCTTGCCCTTGAAAGTTAGCTGCCGAAGCTACAGGACCAGGGATAGGTAGCGGACCAGAAACATGGCCATTAGGTAAATTTGAATTAAAATTGGGACCAGGACCACATATTTTAGGATTCATTAGGCGCTGCTGACTCATCGAATTCGCCATTGCAGGATTCACTGGATGACAACTATTATTTTGATTAAGTGCATCCAAGCTGGAAGCATCCAGGCCCGTTAACAATGTATGCTCCATGTTAATATCTGGGATGTTCATATTTAATCCACCTGGAGGAGCACTTCCGCCACCTGGACTGCCTCCCATACTGGACACACAGCTTGTTAACTGTTGAGACATCTGTGCCAGCGACGAAATGGGATCAAAGGTTTGGGTCATCATCTTGTTTTGTGGCGACGGACGGTGGTTGCCACCGCTATTGGGATTTAGCGGTATGTTATCGGAACGGCGAGCGAACTGTACGGATCCTCCAACTGATGCTCCAGAAATTTGGCGCTGAAACCAAACCATAAAGCTAATTAAACACAGAAATTAAGAACGATGGCCCGTACCCAAAGCATTGTATGAAATTAAAAGGCATATTGACATGGCTAAATAAGTATGTCTAATTTTAACCCAAAGCATTGTATGAAATTAAAAGGCATATTGACATGAAACTTAAATTGAACAGGGCTGAAGGCAAAAGAAAATGCTGACAATGATAAATTTAGCTAGAAACATGTTGAACAACACTCGTTGGAACTGCCAACACAAATGTTGTTATTGCAGTAGTTCAGCTTATACATCAAATTTATTGATTAATAATTCCGATGTTTATTATCCGATACTAAAATTTTCACAGAACGTCATATTTTATATTTATTTATACGAAAATCAAGACTATAGCTCAGTAATAGGTTTTTCATAATTTTCATGCTGATCACGGTATATGAATAAATGAGGTCGGAAATTCCTCCTTCTGTCAGTAACACTGTCGGCCGACACTAAGTCATGATGCTCGATTGGAAAATAGACAGACAGAGCCCGAATCTTTGCCTGTCTCTAATAACCAAAACAGGGCAGTAGACCTGTTGTTATTTCTGTTACTACTTACTTCCAATTGTATATTCGGAGTGTTTGCTTTGTAAGCAGCATTTAATGGTGAATTGGCATTGCTTGGCATATGAGGATGAGGTTGCGGATGCGGAGGAAGGGGATTAAAGATCACGCCAGGACTAGAAGAGCCGGCAAAGCGGGACTCGATATTTACATCAATTAGGCTGTTTCCTGGCGGTGACCTGGGTTGGCCACCTTGGCTTGGGCTTGGTCGTCGATTTTTAATGTTAGTATCACCTAAAAGAAATTATTTAAAATAAGGAGAATATCAACTCAAAATGAAAGTATTAATATCACCTTAAATAAACTATTTAAAATAATGTGTGTGCTCGACTGTGAGATACCCGGTACCCATAGAATAGTGAGTAAATTAAAAGGCACATTAACATGGCTAAATGACTGCCTAATTATGCCCAAATTTATGACAAATTTTAATTAAACAGGGTGGAAAGCAGAATAAAATATTGACAAATTATACATTATAAATTTTTCATGATTTCCAAGTGCGAAAGATGGCGTGGCCAAATATTAAAACAAACTTTACTTGGTAGCTCTTACTAGTATCTGAGAGCAGCCGTTTCACACGGACGGACAGACTGACATGGGTAAATCGACTTTACATTGTCGAAGATTATTCATTCTGCCGCCTACATAAACTCTCGGTTGGTACAGAGCTTCAGTAGCCTTGACCTTTAGGGGTACAGGGTATAAAAATACTTCAAATACTTGATACCCAAATCACTGTGCATCAGCGAATCAGATCTGCTGCTTTATACAGACAGACTGACGGCCAAACAAACATTAATGATAGCCTCATTCCATTGCTACATATAATAACATTATTCCTCGACATGTGAATGGCAAAAACAGCTTATCAGGCTTTGTTTATATTCGAACGTTGATATTTAGACGCCGCTGCGTCTGAACATATGTGTATTTATCTTTATACCAAAGATAATAATAATTTAAAAGGCAATATAATTACTTTCAAAATATGGTCAATAATCGATATTTTCCGATATTTATCATTTTGAATATTAACCACCAAAGCGAATAGTAAATAACGGGTCATGCAATGCACGAGGTAATTGTTCTTTTGGGAGGCCCCGTGTAAAAATATAAATCATACGCCAGAATGTGATAATATGTAGCATCGGAATCGCATTATAAATCAACTCGCCGGAGTTTATACTTATTACAGTCGTATGTGTCTCGTCCTTTCTTATATGTACATATATTTATATATATATTCTATTTTTTTATATATAAACTTATAACCTTTAAGGACCGGATTATAATAAATAAATCAAATAGGTTTATAAATTACCAGCAGACGATGACTGCCCAAACGATTCCATTTCCTTTGGCGATAAATGAGATAGGGGTGTACTTGGATTGCTATTTAAATTATTTCGAGTTCGATTTGCCGGAATCTGATTGGGGGGCGATTGTTGAGGGTCCGTTTGAAAGCAGCTTTTCGATGTTGCAAGTACTCCTCCAATTCCGACACCGCTTAGTTGCTGCGAACCAGAAGATGCTACGATTGCCTGGGGATTGTTCACATTTGATCCTGATCCCGTTGTGCTTTCCATATTCGGGGAGTTCGTTGGCAAACCCATGCCAGTTGCTACTCCAGTTCCTGTTGTTGTGCGCGGCGAAGGCAGGGATAGGTTATTGGGACTCGAAGGATTTGGCGATTGTTGTGTGGCAATCGGCACGGAAGCCGATCTCTGTGTAGAATGATATGGCGGCGGTGGTCCTTGCAAAGAGCGCTGTACTTGTTGATTAGTTGAGGAATTGCCAACAGGATTAGAAGACTGCAGCTGCTGACCTCCAGTCACTGGTCTAACTTTTCCACCTTTTAAACGTTCTTCAAAAAATTGCTGCTGTATCTTGGACCATTCCATTTGTGCCAGTCCTCCTCCTGGTTGATGAGGATGCGGTTGCGTTAGATGTGGTTCCTGATTTGAAAGTAGTTCTTTTGATATATCGTTACTAAACGATGCCATAAGATCAGTTGAGTTGACCATTAAGTTGCTAGTTGTGGGAGTTCCTCCCACTCCATCCACTCCTGATCCTGGTCCGCCACATTGCTGGTTGTTTTTCTGTCCGCATCCCATCACAGAGCCTATTTCGGATATAACATCGCCAGGCAGTAAGACATCTTCCGAAGTCATGACGTGGTGCTCTGCTTTTAATTGTCGGATTTGAGAATTTATGATGGAGCCACCTCCTCCTCCACCCCCTGCACCGCCACCCCCTTGCATCATCATCAGTTCGTTGGGAGTTTTCGTTTCACCTCCCATTGCATTTTCATTTTCGGGAAATAGAAATTGATTCATTTTTTTGATTTTAGCCAACTGCTCCTCTCTATGCTGGCGCTGTTGTGGTGTTAGATTTTCATCTGGAACCTTGACTCCTTGTAGCGATACAATATTGCTTTCATGGCTTGGATCGTTGATGTTACTTCCCTTCGATGAGGAGGTTTGTCCCAAGTCCACGCCTGCGGCCTCTAATATCTTGATGGCCTGTGATTCACTGGTAGCTTCATTATTGTTACGTGAATTTTGTGCGGTACAACCGGTTTCCCAACACATTAAATCATTTTCATTCGAAACCAAGGGATCGGATGGATCTATAAAGGCATTGCGTTTATTCTCACCTGGATTATATTGATTTTTTAAGAGGTTGGCAGGAGGCTTATGTGCTTGCTTGGGGAGAGCTACTGTTGGACCTGCTCCCATGCCTATCCATGGCATACCGAAAGTCGTATGTCTCTGCTGTAATTTGTTCATTTTTAGGGGATTCTTCATAAAGAAATCTTCGAGAAAGTTTTTTGTTGCCGGCTGCGTGCAGTGATAAGCGATAATTGTTTGAAATTGGCCGCTTAGAACCGATTCGGCTCCTTTATTAGCCAATTGTGTGGAAAACACAAAAATGTGATTCTGTTGTTGCATGTAATCTAAGCAGTTATTGCTTCCTCCACTCGATTGGCTTCCAACCATGTTACTAATTCCTGGTAAATTTCCAGTTCCTGGCCCTTGCCCTACTCCAACTCCAGTTCCTAAAGCCAATATACTTGAAATTGGCGTATTACTTATAGATTCATTGTTTAGATCAGAGTTAATTTGATTATTGCAATTAGGACTTTCCATTCCCAGTTCGTCATTATTATTTATAGCCACAGAGGATAAAGATGTATTTTCGGAGCTGTTTGTTGTACTCATTTCTGTTTTAAGAGACACAAAAATGGTAATTAAAATATTAAGATAATATTCTTAGTTATTTAAAATTAAGTTAATATTATGCAGATATATAGGACAAACTAGTCTGATCTCGATCAATTCTTAAAAAAGACCTTCTGAGATCATAGACGTGATAATCACAAACAAAATACAGTGTGTCTTGTTAAAAATTGCTAACCAGTCCATAATTTTACAAGCTTGTTTATATTCCTTCTGCTTTCTTTCTTTTTTCTAACTGATGTTAAAATGTTTAAAATCATACCAGTCTTCACGGCAGTGTCTTGTGCATTGCCAGTAATGGAACCGAAACCCACAGGCGACATGTTAGGAGAGTTATCTCTTTCTTCTTTTTTCATATTTACTAAACTGTTCAGGACATCGTTGGGCTCCTCCTTAATGGCAACGTTACCAGACAATCCGGCTGATGTTGCTTTCGTTATACTAGATCCAATTTCTGTTTGATTTAATTAAAAAAGAATCAAAGCTGAATAACACATTAATCAGGTGGCCTTTACCTCCATCTTCCTCCTTAACATGGACCTTCATCTTCTCATCCAGCTTGCTGCTGCTAAGATCACTTTCGGTCATTGGAGTGTTGTTAATCGCGGCAGAAACACTACTGCTATTTGAATGTTCACTCAAATTGTTTGGAGAGTTAAGGCTGCTTGCTGAGTTTTGCCTTAAAATGGGCGTAGCACCACTAAAAGAAGATGGTTGTCCTTCGGCAGATAATTTATTTCCAGCTCCTCCTGAGGTACTACTTCCTGGTGGATTAGCAATGTTGGTTTTATCAATATTTGATAAACCATTCTTATCTTCTTCTATTTTGATTTGATCTGTGAAAATACATATATTGCAAAATCAGTAAGCGGCGAAGTATGTGAAATAGTACGAACCTGGTGACAAGGTGGGGAAAGGTTGTTCGTTCTTAGCAGGCTTTGGAGAGCTCCTGCTCGTAACAGATGCAGATCCGACAGATGCAGATACACTTGATGTTGATGCATCTACGGCGCTTGATAATTGCGTCTGTAACTGAGCTGATGGACTGCGGGGCATTTTTGTTGTTGATAACATTTTGGCTAGCTAGCCTTCTTAATTATTTTTAAAGATTAAATTTATTAAGCAAGCCATTATTTGGCTATATTAGTTGGATATCCTTCTATGTATATTATCTAAAGCATGGTGATATTAATGAAAATATTAATGTAAAACACATCCATAAAACCTACACATACATTTGTACATACATACATATGTATACACTGTTCGCACTTCCTATAAGACCATAACTACAAATTTATATACAGAATGGAGCCGAAAATCTCACAGTAGTCCATAAGAAATTTACCCCGCTTTGTTGAACTCTTTTTGGGTTTCTCATCTAAACTCGTTGTTTAATCCTCTTTTTCGATTTTATTGATGTGTATGTATATATACTATTTAGCACGTAGTCTTAAAGATTGATTTTAACTTCATAAACAACACCCTCTCGCCAAAAACTTTCGATGTTAGAAAAGTAAGTTTTTTTTTTTATTAAAAACTACCTTATGTACAAAAACATACTTAAGTAGTTTTAATATTAATATAAGAGTTTATGCCTTTTCAGAGTAACCAAGTTTCACAAATATTTTAATACAATAAAAAAGATGTCAAAATGTCTAATACTTGCTATAGCATGTTTTCACTAAATGCCATTCACCAAAAGGAACGATTGGGATTTTCGGTTCATGTAAAATGACGCCATTTTCACTGAGCCACCTTACAGCTCTCCTGTCAAAAACAAATGTGATGATGCAGATTTTTATTAAGTGGGAATGTGATAATTGATAATATAATTGAATAAAATGATGTACAATGTTATTTAGAATAAATATAGCCTGTAAAAATCATTAAAATATATAACTTTTGGTTCTTTTGCAAAAAAAAAAAAAACGAATTTTAATTTACCTTGCCAGATTATTTTCGTTTAATTATATTTTAAGTCAATTATATAATATATGTTTTCTTATATTTAGCTGAAGGCCAAATTTAGCTTAGCAACTTTTTAACGTTATTCACACAAGAAAACTAAATTTTAGGTATTTTCAGATAATTTGATTGTTCAGCTGTTGTAATTTTCAACTTGCAGACATCTACATACATTTGTTAAAATTTCATAAAAAATACATTATACAAATACAAAAAAATCCAAGATAAAAAATGCACACACGTTATAATAGGCGCCATTCTTTTTCTTTGATTCGTTCTCTTGTTTTCCCAGAAATTTTTTTAGAAATTGCAAAATTAGAAATAGAATATTTCGGTAAAATTTCATTTATCTCTGGTAAGCTATTTGTTATAATTTCAAAAAAACAAATTCAAGAAACAAAAATTTTAACTCAATGACGTGGCAGCTGTGGCCCTAACTCCGAAAGCCCGAATGGGACTAGGTGGAATCATACGTGGGTTGCAGGTAATACAATTTAAGAGAAAATCACTTGTTTTTTGGATAACAGCTTAGCATGTTTAATTTTAAATTATTTTGATGTGCGTTAAACATAAATTTAACCCATTTTATAGAGAGATAAAGTATATATTTAGGATTTTTTTTAGTGTATTTAAGGTGTAAGGGTTTGTACTTTCGGAAAATAGATTTTTTATTATCTTATTGTCTTGCATATCATAAGTATGTCCTACTTTAGTCGATAGAAGCAATTTCGTAAAGGTATTTTCTTATTAATCTCCTGCTCTTCAATGGTCTAACTCTAACATCTGCTTTTCTCAAAACTACTTCTTCAAAGCCCGTGTTCTTTGTCATTTTAAAACTACTATCGATTCCTTTCAAACATTTTTGATATATATAATACCTCTTTCCATACGTCTAGAAAACAATTTTGTTTAGATTTTTTGTTGTTGAAAATCACACTTTTCACTTTAATGGACCGCAAAATACAAGAATTAAAGAAATAAAAAACGTAGGCGAAGCAGTTAAGTTTAATTTGACTAATTAGTTTTGATTTTTAATTTTTAGATAATTATCGGAGTTATGGTAAACACTATAAGTGTTTCTTTAGGCTTTTTGAAGGAAGCTTTGTTACCAGTTTAAACTTCAATATTTCTGCATAAACCTACCATATATTGTTAAAAGTGTGCTCAATAATGTATAAAATGACTCAATCCACATTTAAGAAATACATTTGCATTTGGAGTCATTTGGTGGTTTGGAATTAGATTAAGTGGTTTCTGTTGAACTCCTGTCATATGTAATTTTAATGTTTCATCTTAAATTCATATTATTCAAACTTATGGGTATGGTTATAAAACACAAATATCAGAATCATAACTTCACATAAGTTCAAAATCATTATGGAAATGGGTAGCATGGGTAAAAATAATAATTTTGCGGCATATAAAATGTTGTATGATAGTTCAAGCTAATTTCGTTTGAACAATAACATACATATGGTATAAGAATCAATTCTTACGGTCTATTGTTATAGGACAATTTTAGAAATTATTATTTTACTTGTAAACACACACAGCGCAGGAGATTTTACGAAATACGCTTACAGGGATCTTCCTAATGCGCGAGAAGAAGGAAAAGTTTGCGGGTCCAAAAAGATGTATCTGTATGCAAAAGAAATTCTTCACCTTTTTCGTGTAGCAAAGACTTTGTTGACATCCGGCTCTATTTAAAGCACTAGATCTGCAAGCAATTTTACTTTTTGTGAATCTCTCTTTCTTATTTTCGAAAAAAAAAAAATGTTTTTAAAAGTCTTCAGTGGCTGGTTATTTGATTAATATGTTTTCAGGAAGCTAAGCTTCCTAGTTATGTAAAAAAAAAAAGCATTGCTTATTGCTTTTATATCTAGGTGGTCGCGTAGTGCCTCTTTCAGCTCACTTTGCTCCTTAGGTAATATTTTTTCGGTGGCGCCAGCTAGTCGCGCCAGACGACGGTGGCGCGGGCCCAGCCATCCATGAAAAAAAGCATCAACAAAATCTATTGAAAATAGGCGTGAAAGAGGAGACATAAAAAGGCCGCGAGGCTCGCGATCTCGAGCTTGAAACAACAAAGACAGTGTTTTGGGCCACGCACAAAAAAATAAATTGCGCAGTTAGCCGCGAGTTTGTACTGAGTGAAAAAATTTTGATTTGTTTTTAAGTCGTTCTTCTTAGAATGGCACAAAAAATAAAGGAAAGTGACTGAGTAAATTTAAAGTTCCCAATTTTAAATACGATATTTTTTAATTGTTGGCAGTGTAGTCCCTTCACGACTGCGTCGGGTCGCGGTGGTGAAGGATGCCCCTTTTTGTTGTCTCACTGCTGTCCCTCCCTTAAATTTTTTGCAAGCTCTTGCTTTTATACACCAGTTTATCAATATTTTAAGCCTCCTTGGCGGTCAGTGACAATGCATCCTGTAAAACGGATGAAAAAATGTTCGTCCGGAAATGATCAGATAATAAAATTCCCAGAAAAAGTTTTCATTATAATTAAATCTTCTCCTAAAGTTTTTAGATAATTAATTTTTTTTACATATTTTTGACGGCCGTCTTAAATGTAAATTTGTATTTTCCTCTGAAAATTATTATTACATTGTTATCATTCTCCAGATGGGCCAGATAATTTATTTATTTTTCTTATCTCTAATGCTTACCGACTTGCTAAGAAAAGCGTAAAAGCAGCGGAAAAATATTTTCATCCATCTTGCACTAAAAGGTTTGCTTTTTCTTATCGCTGCTACACACCTATCTTAAGTTATGTACTCAGATCGACGAAAAATGTTTTGATAAATAGTAGCTTATTAAATAACTTATAACATGTTTTCACTCTATGCCATTCACCAAAAGGATCGATTGGGATTTTCGGTTCATGTAAAATGACGCCATTTTCACTGAGCCACCTTACAGCTCTCCTGTCAAAAACAAATGCGATGATACAGATTTTTAATAAGTGGGAATGTGATAATTGATTAAATATAATTCAATAAAATAATATACATTGAATTGAATAAAATAATTTTGCAAAAAAAAAACGGAATTCTAATTTACCTTGCCTGATTATTTTTGTTTATTTATATTCTAAGTCAATTATATAAAATATACTCTCTTATATTTAGCTGAAGGTGTTTCACTTCCAAGAGTAGAATAGCCAAATTTAGCTTAGCAACTTTTTAAAGTTATTCACACAAGTGAACTAAATTTTTTGTTTTTTTTTTCAGATAATTTAATTGATTTGTAAAATAATCTATTTAATAAAGCGAATAAAAAAGATATACAACATTTAAATTTTTGAGTGAAACTGAATAAAAGTTAACCGGCAACTTGCAAACATCTACATTGCATTTGTTACACTTTATTTAATGACGTGGCAGCTTTGGCGCTACCATTTTTATGGAGAAATAAAGTATATATTTTAGGATTTTTTTTAGTGTATTTAAGGTGTAAGGGTTTGTACTTTCGCAAATAGATTTTTTTCTCATCTTATTGTCTTACATATCATGAGTAGCTCCTACTTTAGTCGATAGAAGCAATTTCTTAATGGTATTTTCTTATTAATCTCCTGCTCTTCAACGGTCAGCTTTTCTAACATCAGCTTTTCTCAAAACTACTTCTTCAAAGCCCGTGTTCTTTGTCATTTTAAAACTACTACCGATTCCTTTCAAACTTTGTACCCAGTTTTGATATATATAATACCTCTTCCCATACGTCCAATTAAAATATTTTGTTTAGATTTTTTGTTCTTAAAAATTACACTTTTCACTTTAGATTACCGCTAAAAATAAGAATGGGGGAAGCAATTGAGTTTAATTTGACTAATTAGTTTTGATATTTAATTTTTGAATAATTATCGGCCGAGTTATGGTGCATACTATAAGTGTTTCTTTAGAATTTCCAGCTTAAGCTTTAATATTTCTGCATGAACCTACCATATATTATTAAAAGTAAAATGTACAAATGGTTAGAATAAAAAGACTCAATTCACATTCAAAAAATAAATTCGCATTTAGCGTCATTTGGTGGTTTGGAATTAGCATAAGTGGTAAGTGATTTGTTGATGTAGGTAGCAACTGTAGTGTACTAAAACCTTGCTAGATGGCGCTAGGAAACACTTAGTAATTTGTCAGCGTTGTGCAAAAAATAATACAACTTTTATTATAACAGATCAATAAAGTTCTCAAAGTCTGGATTTGAATTCCAGTATAGCAGATATGTATGTCGGTAAAGGCTTTCTCCAGAGCCGCTTAAAATTGCATCAACTTTTTTGCCGTTGCGCGCTTTTTCAATAAGCAGACATTGAATTATTTATAAGTTCTGTAAACTACACAGAACCTGTCTTGTTTTAATAAAGAAACTAAAAAAAGAAACTAAAAAAAAGGTTTAAGCTAACTTTATCTGTAGAACAAGTAAGTAAATCTATTAAAAGTCTCTTAAATAGGCCAAAAATACTGAATACAAGTTTGTATATTTTAGTATAAATAGATCACTAATGGGTTGTCGCGAGTTTATGCGACATTTCTGTGCACATGGATTTTTTACTGAAGTTAAAAAGTTAATGTAGATGCGCCACTATATATAAATACTATAAGATAATTAAAATGGCACAAGACAACATTTAAATACTATATATATCAATATGTATACATACGTTGTCCAATTATCAAATGCAAGAACGCTTTGTGCTTGAGGGACAGCCACAAATTTAATTTTCTCAACCGAAGCAGCAAAATATTACTAATTTCTTGTATTTTAAATGGTTATGATCTGCCCGCATACTTGTCCTTTAATAATGTGTGAACTCACATCAGCCGGCCTATCCTAACCTAAACTATTATAATTATACAGACTGATTAATATGATTCTATACTAAAACACTGATAACAAACGAAGAATAGCATAACCATGCGTCTGTCTGCACGTCGGTGCAAATCAATAGATCTCAAAGACTTAAGGAGCTAGAGCTACCAAATTTGGTGACAATATTAGATAGATCAAGTTTATTTTAGAATTGTTGTTGTTGTTTTTATTTAGTTAATTTCATCAGTGTTCGCGGCTCGGCAGCATCAAATCTAATTGGTTAAAGCCAATGTTATTAAATTATTAAATTAATATTAAATGTATTTTGCTAATATTAAGAAAAATTGTTGTTGATATGAGGTTTTGTGGGGGTGGAACATTGTCCTAGCTCGCATATAACGGTGGAATACAAATTAAACAGGCACACACGCTTGTCGTTTATATAACTAACATAGATTTTCGTACCGGCTATACAACACAAGGCCACACTTAACTGTAATTTGCTTACATGCACTTATAGAATTAACGATTTTATAAATTTTGCGTTTCCAGCTTCTTCCAGGGTTATGTTCACTTTAAAAGAGGAGCCAATTTTTTTTTGTGTACTAATACTTTAATAATTGAACCATATGTAAAAATATTAATAAATTACAATACATGCACACATAAAATCAATTACAACTAAAATCGGACATACCTAGACAGAAAAAAGTGTAGAAATAAAACGAAATTATTGAAATATGTACATATAATTAAAATCATTGTCAAATCTAAAAAACTGTGGGGTCCCATATATAGTTATATTATGACAATTATGTAAACCATTAGAAAATGCATTATTTACCAATATTAAAGAGAATAGTGTTTAAAAATAAAAATAATATATTTAAGCTATTGTTATTTATATTTTCACATTCCACATTGCGCATGCCTGTGCGTTAAGGGTGGGGTTTAATGAGCTCTGTTTCTGACAACCCTTAAGTTCGACGAAGATACGAAGGGTGGTGTGTTGCTGTTGTTCATTTCATTTCAGTTCCGATCTGTTTTTGGTTTTTGGTTCCCGTTCACAGTTCGAATTGGGCATAATTCGCGTGAGGCTGAGAAGCTTTATATGGGAACGCAGCTGAGTTTTTTTTTTTGTAAAATACACCCACATATGGGTACATGTGTGTATACTTACACACATGCGTAGAAAATTTTCCCAGCAAAAAAGTTGTTGGATTGTGGAAACAATCGAGGAGCTCCAGCTTCAGATCCAGTTAAAGATAATATTAAAATACAGTAAACTTGTGGAAACTTGTACAATATTTATAAAATTCTGAAGGAAGGAATTATAAAATAGATCCCAATTGATTTAATTTATTATTTCTTACAATGATATGAAGATGTAGATCTGAAACCTGGCTTCGATTTGGGTAAATAAAAATTAAAGCATAAAATACGGATATGAGAAGTATAAACACTTAAACCAATTTGAATACATTGACAAACGTGTGGAAAATATATGTTTTAACAGCAAGCAAAGCAACACCAACACATTGCTTATGTGTATGTGTGCTTGGAAGCAACCCTTAAAGGTTTGTCTGTTTCGCGATAGCAACGAGTAACATATATTGAGTAAACGAAGCTCTCACAAACTAAATAAAGAAAATAAAATTGTCAGAAATTAAAACAAAAAAATAGTAATAAATCCGAAAGTATTCATATTATACTTGTTATATTTTTTTTGTAGAACTTATCTAGTCCAAATTTACAACTAATAGAACCTACATATTCGCGGTTATGTAAAAGATATTTTGAATGAGAGTTTGTAATGGAAATAATATAAAGAGCTTTGTACTTTTCTATTTCCAGATGCATTTCGCATTTTCCTCTAATTAAGGAATGGAGTCGATTAATCAGATAATTGACTCGCGGCCAACATTCAGCCAGGATTTAATTGAAGATGCAACTGACTTCATTACAGAACATCAGTCTCAGTCACATCAAGAGGGAGGTTCTGGTCCTGATCATGATTCCGATGAAGTTTTATCAATGCAAACAATAACTAGTGGGAAGATCCATCGTTCCAGGCCTGATTCTGCTGTTGTCATGGTTATTGATGAAATGGATAGGCAGACGCCGACAACATATCAAATTGTACCCCATCAACAGCTGCAACAAATTCAGCAGCCGAGAACTATGTCATTTGGGATGGTCCAACATCATCAGCACCATGATCAGCATGCGATTGATAGTAGTCCTGTGGACTCTTTTGTGGCCTCTGATATTAGCTTGGATGGTTTGACAGTTGATGCCATGAGCCAGGCGATTCTACCCCAAGAATTGACTACAGTGAAGCCAGAGACAATGAGCAAGTTGCTAATAGTTCAAACAAAATCAGGGCCTGATCGACCCAATAATAAGCGGATAAGGATGCATGTGGACGTATCAAGTGTGAATGTTGGACTTGGAATTGATGCGGATGATTTGGATGAGGTCTCATCCGATGGCGACAACTGTGACGATGAAGGAGTAACATTAAATCAACATCATCATCAGCAGCTATTGGATCAGCAGCAGCAGGTGTACAGTCTAACCAGCCATCATCATCACCAGCACCATCAGCACCATGGTCAAGCAATTCTTGGCTTGCAGCTCAATAGATCCGGCCAGCTGGATATGGGACAGGGTATGGGAGACGGGGTTATAGTTCATTCTCAAGAAAGTGACAAGGATGTGGATGAAGGAGATGATAATGGAGATGGAGATCCGGATGGGGATGCTGAGGATGAAGGTGATGATGAAATACGAGATCGTGGTCAGTTGATAAGTCAAAGCTCATATCAGACGCTGACATCAGTTAATGATCGTTTATCGCCACCAGGCTTTAGTCCAACATCGTATGCTACATTGACGCCCATCCAGCCACTTCCGCCCATATCGACCATGTCGGAAAAGTTTGCATATTCGGGTCACATCTCTGGAAGCGGGGATAGCGGCGATAACACGGATGTAAACAGAGAAGGAGGTAGAGTGGTAGTAGAGACTAGTACCGGATCGGAGGCTGTTGTTGGAGGAGGTAATGCTAATGGAAATGGGACACCCTCCGAATGCAACTCGTACTCTTCAGCATTACCCATGACTTTGAGTACTGGACATCATCATCTTGGATTAGGCGTCTCACCGTATTCATCTTATGATAAGCTTACCTCTATGATATCACCACCACACAATAATTACCTGGTTTCGTGTGATCTGCATGCTGAAACCGTTGTCACGGGACGTATTCCCAATTCATCCCAGCTGGAGGAGTTAAGCCGTAATGGACACAAAAAGAATCCGGCGACACAGGAAAATACCAATGAAAATGGAGCAGGAGGAGGAGGAAAGTTCATTTACACCGGCCACATCTCTGGTGGAGGAGATAGTGGCGATACAGACATTAATGGTGAAAAATTCTCCTACTCTGAGCATATATCTGGTGGAGATAGTGGCGACACCGATGTCAATGGGGAAAAATTTGCTTACTCTGATCAAATTTCTGGAGGCGATAACGTTACGGATGTCAACGGAGGAACGTACGTATATTAATTTTAATTATGATGAAAATTTTAGCAAAACTTATTGCATAGATTTCTTAAGATTTCTTATTATCCATTACTAATATTATTTTTTGGTAGGCTTCTAAAGTGTGATTTTATTCGGGTTAATTTTAGTGCTCTCCCCATTACTTTTTTGTAAATGTGGTCAAATTGGCCAAATTTTTTTACTTCAACAACAGAAGTTCATAATTTTTACCGGTCAACGGTAGCTGGTCAGAGTGTTTTAACAAAAAGGGCAGTTCATAATTTGGCTGATCAAGGGTATCATAAAGCAGAACTATAATACTTTATTATATTAAATTTTGACATCGGCTACATTAGTATTCATTAATTTTATCTATACATATATTTCTTTGTGCATTTATTTGAAGGACTTGGCTCCACATGACTTCGGAGCGAGAGTCGGGACGCATTCACCTGCCACCGGACCATAACCTAGAAGACCGCTTTCATTTAGCGTCCGAACGAAAATCGCGACTCAACATGACGGCACAAGAACGGACGACTACGCGTTTGCAAATACCGCGTCACCACCATCATCCGGCGACAGCAGCTGCTGCTCCTTTAATATGTACAACAGATTGGAAGTCAGATGAAGATTGGAAGCATGGAACTAATTCAATTCTACCCGTGGTTGTGTCGCTTACGCCGACACCGCCCCCGCCGCCCTTAACAGATGTTGAATCGGCGTCGGTTGTTGAACTTAAATTGAGCGGTCGGATGTCCCCAGAACACCAAAGATCGCAACAATTTTTCTTAGACAAAAGTCAGCAGCAGGATATTGGGGGAACATCGCATTCCTCCGTTTCCGGTATTCAACAGTCGAGTCTCTTAAATGGATTTCAAAATATACACCAACAATGTGCAAAAATCGCCATATCCGCTTCGCCGAAAAATGGAGGAGGATCATCTAGCCGGACTGGTGGAAGCTCCACAGACATGGAAGAGATCAATACCAAGGATCTGGCTCAGCGTATTTCAGCGGAGCTCAAGCGATACAGTATACCACAGGCTATTTTTGCTCAACGTGTCCTCTGCAGGTCGCAAGGCACCCTGTCCGACCTACTGCGCAACCCAAAGCCATGGTCAAAGCTCAAATCGGGACGAGAGACCTTCCGGAGAATGTACAAGTGGCTTCAGGAGCCGGAGTTTCAACGGATGTCGGCTCTGCGCATGGCAGCGGCTCAAATACCACAACGTATGACGCCTTTGGGATCTGGTACAGCTGCTGTGACTGGCTTACTAGGTTCAGCTGGAACGGGAACGGGATCTACCGGAAGCGAAGAAGTTATGTTAACGGAGGGGGATGCCCATGGAGGTCACCCAACTATGTCACCAAGAGGTAAGAGCAAGAGAACACGGTATGTTGCTTGACAAAAAATAGTTTTCTACATTTAAGAAAAATCATTATTAATTTAAGACGCGCATATGAAGCCGAATGGCGTAAATGGTAAGACGTGAGTCTGCAAGCCAGTTCGTAGTGGGTCGAAACATCGGTTCGGGAACGTAGCCCTATAAATCACTATTTTGGCACAGTTTCATCAAACTAAATGACCTTACCATTTTATTAAATATTCAACCTTAGGTGCCCTCAATGAATCAGGGTCTTCAGTAGGATCTTCAGCTGGTCCGAATCTCTCCATCTCCTCCAACGCCATCGTCAATTGTCGACGAAAGGAGGAGCCACAGATCGAGCAAATGCCGCAACCAAAGAAGCCACGCTTGGTTTTTACGGATCTACAGAGACGAACTTTACAAGCTATTTTTAAAGTAAATCATTTTAAAAATTTACTTTTAATTTTATGATAAATATAAATATATTTTTATAAATAAAAATATTTTAATAATATTTTTATAAATATAAATATTATAAATTTATGATATTTTATTAATTAAAAAAATATTTTTGCGATATATATAATATATATATAAATTCTAATTTTATAATATTATAAATATAAATATTATAATATATATTTTTTTAGGAAACGAAGCGGCCTTCAAAAGAGATGCAAGTGACTATAGCACGACAGTTGGGCTTAGAGCCCACAACGGTGGGTAATTTTTTTATGAACGCAAGAAGGCGATCGATGGACAAATGGCGCGATGATGATTCCAAGAATAACACAAACATACAGCATGCTATGCAAAATCGTCAGCAGCAACCACAAGATGATCAAGATGAAGATCATAGTCAGACTCCCAATCATAATACTAATCAAAATCTTAATCCAACTCAGAACCTATCGCATGATAACTACTCAAGTCTCCACACGACAGCTATGTCTCCTCTGGGAGGCTTTGACGAAGATGCTGATATGGATTTGGAATTGGAAAGTCATGATTTTGATTTGGTTGATCCCGATGACCACCAAGGAGATAATAATAACGATCAGCACGGCGATATGTTGTGACAGCATAGCCGATCTAGTCGCCACAAGCCGGAGAAACTGAATTTGGAGAATAATTTATTGACAAGCACTCGCAATGACTGCAACCGCACTATCCGAGGCACAGTTACGTCCTTGAGTTCTTATAGATACTTAACTCTCCAACCGAGAGAAAGAGCAACGCAAGTCCAGGGCCGCCGTAAAGTTGCAGGTAATAATTTTGATAATAGTGATAGCGAGGAAGATGTTGATGGAACCAAACCAAAACTATATGAAAAGACACAATGGTCGAAAAACCTTCGTCACCATATAGACGAAAATACCTGTATTGATGATATGATGGGTATATCCGATTATTTTGATGATCTCAAGTTAATGATAGTCTGCTAAAAGAAACACACAAAAATGTAATAAATAATAGCAACCTTAACTACACCTTTTTGATATACATACATATGTATCAAGGTATTACCACATATGTGCTAATAGGTTTGCATTTTGGATACAAGAACACAAATTCCAAATCATAAATCCTAATTTACAATAAATTGTCATAAATATTTCCTATTACATGAGTCCACATTGTTGTCTTAAAAAAAGTATAAAATGTTTATCCCATTTTTAAAATAATGGTTTCAAAATTATATAATTTATAATTTAAGTATACTCGTTAATTTGTTTTTACGTTCATTAAGTATGTTTTTAAGCTTGCGAGGTGGCTTTGAGTATTTCACGAATTATAATCGTACTTCGATATGCGAGTCCCAATATTTGGCATATTTCGCAATACGGTAGGGAGCTGTACATATATTACGTAATCACATATGCGAAATGATTGCTTGATAATTCTATAACCAATTGATTTTGAAATATTTTATAGATTTGCTTTTATATTGAGTGTCAGGTCATGTGGTAAGAAATAAACACACATTTTTGTTAAAATTTGTCAATATATTTCGCATGCTATTCGGCAACGGCCTTTAGGGCAACTATAATTTGAATGCAAAACTATTTTTAACAGTTAAAAACAATTAAAAAAAATAATAATAATAACCTAACAACAACATATTAATATTTAATTTTACACGTCTGTTATTTTTATTTTTGAACACGTAATCATAGGGGGTTCGTTCAGTGATTACTCTTGAATTTAGGTGGATTATAGGAGGAATAAAAATCATCACAAACGTATTAGGTAATATATGGGCAGCCCCTATTAACATCTACGCTTGTCATCTTTCCTATACAGAGCTTCATACTTTCTGTACTTTTGCACAGCAAATACCACAACGTTTTCAAATGGGATGGACTATATTTAATCTAATTAGCAGTGGCTAATAAAGTTTGCCCAAGGCGAAAATGTAAAATTTCGGACACAGCGGAGACATGTATATGTATGTAGATACATTTAGTCATATAAAATTAACAAAACTTCAAAATTATATCGACTAAAAACTTAGTCATACATTTATTGTGTACCTAGTCCAATTCAAAATATAACCATGATATAATAAGCGAATATTACATATTTATAAGAACATTAATCTTAAAAATAGTACTTACTATAGAAATATTTAAAGGAAGTTAAAAAATAGCTTCGAAAATGTATTTTAAATGAAAAACAATGTTTTGTTTAATTTTTTAACTGTATATAACTGTATTGAATCTGCATCACCTCACAAATACACAACCTTTCATTTAACCGAAGGCCCTGTTTTACTTCATGGAAGAAACCCCAATAAATATATATTATTCTTAATTATCTTATATAAGAAATGTTATGAAAATACTCATTGGCAATTATTCATGCAATATATGATAATCTAATAGGATTTATTGTATTATGCAATACAAATAATAAAACCACTCGATGTATGCTAGTCAATTTACTTTAAATACAATTTAGAAACGTAAAGCTGAAGAAATGATTAGGTGTGAAGTCACCTTCTTAGACACATTAATACATTTTAAGACATTTATGTAAAAAAAAATTAAGCAAATGCAATAATAAATTAGAGGCAAATATTAATTATGTAAGATTCTTTTCTAACTATGTTGCCTTAAATGTATATTTATATAGTAAACACACTTGAAAAATAGTTGGAACTACTTTTCTTTTTTGCAGTTTTTTTCAAGAAGGTATAGTACGATTTCCAGACTACCCTGCGATATATGTATTTTTGATAAGCAAAACTGCTACGAATATATTTCCTACGAAATATGATCAATACACTTTATATCTCCGAACCCATAAAGAATTTACATTTTTGTCACTTGTAGTGTTCATAAAGTCGGACAGCCATGTCACTCAGATCAAGATCAAATATTAAATAATATCTTTTAATGTTGAATTTACTTAAATTTCTATTTACATTTAATAAAACAAAATAGGAGCTAACTTCGACAAGCCGAAGCTTGCATACCCTTGCAACCGATCCATTTCGGTTAAATAAAAAAACTAAAACGAGAGATATAATATATTTACATGTAAATCACCCAATTTGTTATGATTTGCCTAAGCTCTTATCCAAATTGAACAATCGCACCTACATATAACACTTACACTTAAAATATTATTTGAACCCTGTACCTGTACATTTTATGTTTACAGTTTTACATTTCCCTTTACCTATTGGTATATACCAAGCAAGGGCACGAAATTCAAGGGACGGCGTAAACGCACATCGGGACAGCAGACAGACAAAAAAAAGGAAGACACTATAATTGTTGTGGCAAACTCGAGATCGCGAGCCTAGCGACCTTTTTTGCGACTTGCTGGCGCCAGCGAAAAAATTAGTGAGCAAAAAGAGCCACTACGTGCCCTTCCAGGGGACAATCGTGTGATTACGTAAAATTAAAATCAAAATTTTGACATCATCAAAAACATATCTTAGAGTAGATACAAATATCGTGAAAAAATATATGTAATTTTTTTCTATTAATTTCCCGTTCCGAGAAATTCCTACTTTTATACTAAGCGGAATAGAAAGCAGACTATCTGCAAAGTTTCAACCAGATAATAAAAACAGAGACTAGTTTGCGTAGAAAGGGACAGCTGGACATGGCTAGATCGACTCAAGAATATATATTCTTTTTGGGAAGGCCCCCCCCTTCACTGCGTTCCAAACTTCTGACTTAAATTATAATACTATGCAATTATAATACTATACTTACATGTAGTAAATTGCCCACTCGTAGTTTTCTATAAAGTGCAGGATAATAAACATGGATTGTTATTTATCCACAAAATTTGAACTATTTATTGTGTTTTTATATTATTTTAATTGCCTTTATTAGTTGACGTTTGCCCAGAGCTCTGGAAACAAAGTGTATTATTATTTAACACGCAGTAACGATATATTTATTGTTTAAAAGTAAAAATAGTTTTGCCATATATTTTTTTTTAAATTTAAAACTTTAACAATGCATCAGACACGCTTATGAAATATTAGCTGACTCGAAAAGGTACTCTATTATTTTAATTTTTTAGGATGCCAAGCCTTAGATGTAATATTAAAATTCTTGCTTTATCTCACTTGCACCAAAGATATAAGCTTTGATCGTTAGTAACTTAAATTTTTATGTGTTAACTTTCTGTGCGCACTTAAAATGCAATACATTTGTTAAATATGGTACATACATCTGATGAAAAATAGTGGCTAACTAGTAAGACCACGCGATATTAAGATCACGATCTTTTGATATATAGCATGACCATGAAGAACCTTTTCTTTTCAAAACCTATATTCTTGGCATTTTGTTTTTCATACAGAAGATGTTGCATTCTGTCTATCGCTATCGATCGTTAGACTAGACGCTCTCATACTTAGCGATGCCAATGATAGGTTACTAAGATACATGGCCTTTGGTGACATTATTAACGTTACATTTTCAGTGTCTGATGGCATTGATCGATTAATGTTACAAAATACAGTTGATGGTAGGAGACTGTCCGAGTTGATACCAAATAAACCATTAATGGAAAGAACATTAGCATTGATAGCGCTGCTGCCTCCCTCATCCGTGCTTTCCGTTTCAGCTGGAATGACGCCACTTCCGCTAAGATGCATTCGAGAGGTCATCAGATTATTACATGCTGGGCAAGATCGTTGGGTATTTTTGTCCCGACGTCGTAATATTTCATAGGCACACCTAAAAAAATTATTTAAATTAATTGTATATTCAAATATACCATATAATTTGTAATGCAAGCTTTCATTATTATATTTTTTTTTCATATATACTTATATCCTAATAGGGCCCATCACACTTCAAATGGAAACCTTACCTAGCATGGAGGATGTGTGCACATGGCAGAGCTTCAAGGTTTTCCGGCTGTAGTCCAAAGAGCTCACCACATGCTCCACAATTAAGGCCTAACGCCGCATCCGTTTGATTTGCCAGACGAAAATGTGAGTTGTACTGGTCCTCATCGCCCAAGGCGCGATATATTAATGCTAACCGACAACGTATTTTTCGAACTAGAAACTATAACATACGTGTATACATATAGAGAAAAGAAAATCGAAAAAATGTCAAGCTTTTAGTTTATAGAAGAAGACCTTACCTTAGCACCAATAGAGCTAGCAACCTCTAAAAGGCGCGTATTGAACTCCAGTGGTCTACAATTGCAGATTTTATTTTGCAGACGCAACATTTCCAAACAACGGGCAGCTCCGTCCATAGCCTCCATTTGAGCCATACGATCTCCCAAGCTTGCGGAAGTACCCATCGCCTGCTCATATTGTCGGAATGCCCGCTAAAATGACGTAAATTTAACAGAATCGATGAATATATTTTTAATTGGAACGTTAATGTACTACGGACCATACAACCGAGTGGCCCTTTAATACCAAGCATGTGCTCGTTAGGATTGGAAACATAGGCGTGGTTAAATAGGCGTGAAAAAAGATTATATACAGTCGTTGCCAGCTAATTAGAAAGACGACTATGGTAGTTGTATTTGTATAGATATTTTTTAAATTTCTATTGTTTACTAAGGAATAATGTTTATAGAATTTATTAGGCATATTGTTTTCTAAATCCTCTTTTCGACTTTTTATCGATACAAAAAGAATACAACTATCATAGTCGAATTTTTAATTAGAATGCAAGTACTGTAGGTCAAGGAAATTAAACTTACATCCATATCCATCTTCTTACGATAAATGTCACCCATGATTCGAAGACTTCGAGTAAACGTAGCCTGATCACCAGATATAAGGGACAGCTTAGTTGCTTCCTAATAAATTAATTAAGTTGTATACATTTCAGTCTTAGAGTCTTAGACTTAGATAATAGATAATACCTTACAATAATCCTGAGCATCTCCAAGCTCACCCTGCTTTCGCAAAGATACAGCCATGCGCAGAAGGGCTGCTCTATGATGGCATGAGTTAAGATCCCCGAGTTGTAAAGATCGAGATAGATCGTAAGCTTTGGATGCGTACGTAGCGCTCTTTTCGATATCTTGCAGACGCCCGAACAACTCTGATAGTGCCACATAAACCTGCAGCTCCAGCGAGGGATCGCCAATCGCCATAGCTATCTTGTAGGCACCCTGCAATCCTTCCAACGCTCGTGAAAATCCACCCATTTCTAGGTAAACGCGAGCCACAGTCAAATGGACTAATCCACTTCGGCACTTTGTCCCACATTCATTGTAAAGCGAGTGACGGGCGTAGCTCAGAGATCGTTCTAGTCCTCCCAAGCTGGCGTGTGCTCTGCTCAGGTTTAAATACGTTTCAGCTCTCATATTTGGTGAGTCTAGCTCCTCAGAAATGCTAAACAAGAGTCGCAACGTAAACGTATGTAAACATTTATTTGACAATCTAAATATCTTCAAATGTCTTATTATGTACAGTAAAGTATTTGCACAACTAAATATTTTTCAAAATGTTACATGTTAGAAATTTTGGCTTGAATTTTTGCAATCTTAAATACTTATAACCTCGCAGAGAATAATAAATTTGTCCAGATGTTTGCAACTTATAAAGTATTTATATTCTTGATCATCGTCACCAGACGAATCTGTTTGTCCGTTACGATGCAAACTAGTCTCTCAGTTTTTGAGCTATCTGGTTAAAACTTTTATAAGAATATTATTTTAATTGCTGTTAGTATATACATATGTATGTATTTATATTGGAACGTGCGAAATCGGACCACAATATCTTAAAGCTACCATAGGAACGATCGGTCCGAATTAGACAATATTACATATGATCTTTTAATTTTATTTGTATTATTATCTGTAAGGGTATATAACTTCAGCTTGCCGGATTTAGCTTCCTTCCTTGTTTAATTGATTTGTTTTTACAATATTCTACCGACATCCAATATACTCTGCACCAATATGTTGTAATACTCACCCAAGCTGTTGATGACTAAATTCAATAGCTTCACGAAATTTACCCCAGTCCATATGTGCCTGATACAAGTATCCTAGAAGCTGAAAGCAATCTTCTCGTTGACAGGTATCCTTTAACGCACTGCGCCACGTCCGGACGGCCTCGGCTTGGTTGTTTTGCTCATAAAGCCGGCGTCCACGCTCGATCTAGAGATCACAGATAACACACTATTTATCCATTTCATCTATGTACATATTTATCAGAGGTGCTACAGAATTGGATGCTGTGGATTTGAGAAATCAATTTTAAAATAACCATGCTATTCAATTTGTTTAGCATACAAGGTATAACCAAATTATTTTGTATCACTCTTTTGTGAGACCCTATTAATTGATTCTCAAATTCTTAGCTATTTCTATGGCATTCATTTTATATTTATAATAAAAATACCTTTCGCTTAGCTATATATTGCTTCAGACTTTGTTGGCATGACAAAAAACAACCAATTACCGAGCTGGTGTGCAAAAGTTCCTGACCAGATGTCCAAAAGGAACGGGATCCGGCGTCTGGACTTGATCCACAACCAGCCACACGAGAAAAGCTCTCATCTAATTGACTTAGTTCTGTTTGTTGAAAATAAAAAACTTTAAAAATACAGATTCTTTAAAAAGAAATACTGATTACCATTCGAGTTATCTAATAGATAACGCGATCCATCTGGCGATGTGAGTAAATGTGTGGCAGAATGATTCTGGCTAGGTGGGATGCTGGAGGAAAGGGGAACTCTTGAACGGACATGTATTTAAGGGTTTGAATGTCTCTCATTACCAAAGTAGATCCTTCGAGGCAATGCTCTCCCATGACATGACAATCGCTTTTGTTAAATATTGTATTGCAAAAGCACTGGAAAATAATTAAATAGTTGAATTACACAATAACATTAAGTTTATACATTATCGGTTTTTAAGCATTCCAAAGATGCAGCGCGCTTCTTTGATTGTGTAAAAAAAGATCAATTATAAATATTCGAATACAAGTAGTATACATTTTAGACAGATTTAGTATAAAACGTCACTAGTTTGAGGCCTTGACCTAGCTGAAGTCCCTTATAATAATCACACATTTGAGCGACCTTGCACAAGATGTTGGGCCCCTCCTCCTGCTACTAAATTGCAAAGTAAGTTTTTTTTACTTATATGCAAAAAAATTTAATATTTTCATACATACAGTATCAGAGATCGATAAATGCCTTAAACAATATGATTTGCCACTCAAAACATAAGCGAAATAATAAATGCTATACAATGAAGTAAGTAGCTTAAGCTCGCGATAGGACGTTCATAAGACTGTGGTAAAGAGCAAGATTATGTGATGGTGGTTGTTTTCGTCTCTCATGAATTACAAGCATGGAGGCTGCGCGAGGTTATGCATATCTGATGGCGATAGTTGTTCACCAAGTATATCCAAGCTGTGCAACACTTGTTGTTTTGATTTTAATTTTAAATTGTAAGCCTTTATTACTATTACTCGAAATACAAGAAATATTGCTATTTTTGACTTACCAGAACTTGTGTGTCTTAAAATTAGTGTTGGGCGTGCAAAGGGAATTCTTGCGTAAGGAGTCTTTCAAATTATAAAAATTCGTATATACTTATATATTATATATATATATATATATATATACATATATATTTTATATATATATATATATTATCTATATATTTAATATATATTCGTATATATTTAGTTGACAGTGTAATAAATTATTCAAACGTAATTTTTAAAAATTATATAACCTGTCCTACTCAGTCATAATTAGCTACGTGGCTCGATTGCAGAATCAGTGGTTCTTCTGTAAAAGTCCAATGTTAATGTGAACTAAACGTAAAGTATTATTTTAATACTTTATGTTTAGTTCACATTAACATTGGACTTTTACAGAAGAACCACTGATTTAAACCATGTTCTATTATCTAAAACTTGCTTATACTTAAATAATATCAGTGATATTTTTATTTGATCTTTAATATGTATAATATTTAGCACTAAGCTATGATTATGAACTGCCCTACTCAGTCATAATTAGCTACATGGCTCGATTGATTATGTTTTGATGTATGTATGTTTTTATAATATATAGATGTTTTGTATATTGTGTATTTACCAATGCATTTTGCTACATTACTAGGACTGAATTTTTGAATTCAGCATTTTGAAATGACGCACTATTGCTGTGAATAGATATAGGAAATCAGTGGATGCGGCACATTTGCATCAACTGAAATTTCCAAGGAACGCAAAATGTCACATTACATTGACTGAAAAATACTAAGTGGTTGTAGTATATTTGACATAATTATCCTTATCCTAATTGTTGTTAAGTCATCCCTGCCTTTAGATCTTATTACAATTAATGTCGACGATAATATTGAATTTGTTTCCGTTCGTATTTCTCTACATAACGATTATATATATATTTCTTGTTAGTATATACCACCGCGATCAGATACAAGTGCTTATTTGCAACACTTATCCCTAATTTAGTTTATTCAGTCTAGTCTTCGAGATAATGATTATGTCCTTTTACCGTTCAAATTATTATCTTGGGCCAAAAATCATTGAGCTTATTTCTACTGTATTTGACCTTGGTGTTCTTTTTAATGAAATATTAAATTTTTCCGATCACAAGTGTTTTAGTGGGAAAGGCAAGAGGTGTTTTAGCGTTCATAAAACGTTTGGCTAAAGAGGTCGCCGATCCCCATACCACAAAACTTCTTTATATCTCGCTAGTTCGTCCTTTGATTGAATATTGTTCTTGCTTATGGTCACCCCAGTATGCAAAGTTTTAAGAGCTCATCGAATCGGTGCAGAAGCATTTTCTTCTTTTTGCCTTAAGAAGCTTACATTGGGAACACCATCTTCGTCTACCATCGTATACCAGCAGGTTACGGCTCTTGGACATGCCGACACTGCAAGACCGACGAACATGTAATAGTGCCATATTTCTGTATTGTGACGAAGTGACTTCCATTGGCCACGGAGGCGGAGGAAGGCTCGCGGAGAGCGGCGTAAGACCCACGGAGGGCGGCCTATATTAAGACCTACAAATAGTAAGATAAGGCCCTAGTAAATACGCCGAGGAAGCTAGCAATGAGACCCACGGAGGGAAGCTGCGAAAGCTTTGCTTCCGCATTCGGAAAGAGCAGCAGCAGCGACCGGAGAGCTAGAGTCAGCATCGTCGGAGAGAAAGGGAGACGACGGCCGGTACAGAACCGATGGCGACAACAGCAAGGAAGACCGCCGGCAGCGGCAGAGAAGAGCACCGCTGCCAAAGACATCGGCGCCGAGTGCAAGGCAGCTGGCTGCGGCTAGCACGATGGCGAGCACTAACGCTGGAGGCCAACAGCCGGGCGCTGCGACCGAGGGCGAAGACACAGCGGTCGTCACAGCAACCGTCGCAGCAGCCGATCGCGGAGAGGGAGCGACTGCTGATAACGGCGTCTGGGCAGACGAGCCGAGCAGAGGAAGGCGGAGAGCGCTGCTCGCAACCACCGTTTTCCCCGCACCATACCGCGCCGCGATTGACTGGGGTGCGTTGTACTTCTTCTATGTACGAACTTGAATGAATTCGCCTCTATCAGCAATCGGATATTGTCGAGCTAGACCCTAGACCATCGGTATAGTTGATAAAAGTTTGAATTTTAGTTGCCGGACTGCAATCTTCGACGAACTTACCAGAACTTCTAGACAAATTCGCATACTTTTGTATAATAATTTAGTTCTATGTATGGGCAACACACGCAAGATATGGAGGACTAAAACAACTTCCCCTTGCTGTGTGAAAAGATCCGTGTGTAAGATTGACATACCATAAATTTATGTACACTAATTTATTTTAATAAATAACTAAATTATATTATGCTTTATATATTATGAAGTTGTACATTTTATTTAGACGACTAAAACTTGTAAAACTTTTTCTGCCAAGGATCATGAACAGATATTTGTAGATAAGGTACAGTTTGGGGACAGGCTCCCACTGAATCCTTACAAAATTCCACGTGCAGATATAAACGTATATAAACATTTTGCGGCCGCCCAGGAGTGAGTGGCGGATTCACTTTTATGTTTCCCGTCCCTCCTGGTGGCTGCACATCTCCTTGGGTTAGCTCTTCTAGTGATCACATTGTTGCTATTAGGAGAGTTTTACTATAACTTATATCCTTTTTATTTTATTTTGGCTTTTAAGCCCTTGCATAAAATGCCAATTTAGTCAGAATATGCTGTTATAATCATATTAAAGAAGCATATACGATGTTTAATTAGGATATCCTAAAATCTAACAAACATTTATGCCAAAAATGTAGCCAGATAACTAAACACCTTTTTTTTTGTAGACTTTGGTTGTTTATTTTGAATTTTCTCCTACGAGACTAAAATAATGTGTTAAAATCTTAAAGTACTACATTATTCTAAAAGTTTTTTAAACTGTATTTATGTTAGAAGGTCGACGACGACGAAGGCGGGAACGGTTACATACCAACTTTAATGCTCTAGCTAGGTGATTTGGGTGGGTTGACAGCTTTGTGTAGTAATTTTCCATTTGCTGCGCTATTACATCTCGGACGGGGAGTATATTCAAGTCTCTTAATGTTTCCACTCCGAACGTGCCACGGTGCCCCAGTGATAGTTCTCAGGATCTTTGCTTGGGCTCTCTGCACGATTTCTACGTTGCTGTTGCTGGCG
>VNJM01000271.1:0-138773 GCA_008042475.1 Drosophila kanapiae
TATGTATATATTTATCAGAATGAATACGATTAATTTGTATTCTGGTTCAAAAAAAAAGCAAAACATGCCCGCTCCCCTAAAAATCATGAAAATGGTATGGTTGATGGTTAGAGCTGGAAAATAATCGATGTTTTTGAAAGTAAACATCGATGTTTTTAGTTAAAACATAAAAATAATAATTAACAAGTTTTCTTTATTAGAGATTATAATTCGGATTTAAGAAAAAGAGCATATCTAGGATGTTTAATTTTAATGCGCATCTCCTGTTGGATACAATCTGTCCAGCTTTGCTAAACGCTCGCTCTGAAGCTTAGGAATATGCTTTTTGTTGCATGCAATGAGTATATACAAATTATTTAATTGGTGGTCGCCTCGACTTTCTTCCTTCTTCCGAAGTTTACGATGGGAGATACTTTTCTTCGTTGTTACGGCCTTTGAGGCACGATAACCAAATTGAATGAATAGAATAAATGTAACGACTAAAGCCGGGGTTTTGTATTCGAGCAAGTGCTCTTTATTTGAAATCCAAATTAAAGCTAAAACTTAAGAATTGAGAAAAGCTCATGCCTGCCCGGATGCCCGTGGCAGACCGCTGACCTTGCACATTTTGCAGAAGTCATACGATCGCTGTCAGCCAATGAGACAAAGCCACAGCCCATAACGGTGCAATATGCTAGCTAAGTTCTCGGGCCCATTAGGGTGGTACCAATTTAAGGTGGACCGTACAAGAGTGTAATAATAATAATAATAATAATGATGAATAATAAAGAATGATTAATATTAATAAATGATTAATATTAATGAAGGGAATAAGAATTGGCCTGCTAATTTGCGCCTGCAGTGTTGTTTTAGCAGGACCAAGCTGCATAGTGTGAGGCTAACGGCTACTCCCGCGGCGAACCAAATCCTCGGGGATCTTCCAGCCGACACGTCATCTCTGAGCTCCTGCATTAAACGCAGGTTATGCTCGTTCATCCGCTGTAGTAGTGGCAGACTTATTATTGATATTAGTATGTAATATCAACCTGTCTATTGTTGGCCTCGATTAGCGATTCTTGATTGGTGTTAATTCTACTAAGATCATCCAAAATGTTTTGGTCATGTTCGATGTCAACTTCCAGCAGCTTCCTCATGGGGATTGTGGGAACAGTTCCAGCATTCTGACCGTGGAGTCAATTATGCTAGAAAACTCAGACAGATTTGTCGAGTGCCTGACCAGGCCATACTGTTCCCATACTAAAAAATTTCCGTCTAATACCGGGATGTATTTTGCATGCGAGAAGTCGGTGATTCGCGCGCTTGCGGTGGACAGCAGTATGATGGATATTATGGCAAGCCTGTAGGAATTATAGCAAATATTGAGTTTTAGTATAAGGGCGACGTGGTAGATGAAATGCCTATCTAATGTTGTCCTTATGGACCATCCTCCCCCTCATAAGAACAGATGTTCCCAGATCTGCTTCTACACGCTCTTCTGAATAAACTGGTGTCAATTTGTTCCCTAATTTTTTGTTGTTGAGTAGGTGTACTCTTTCACCGACTTCGAAGACCCGGTGCTGCCTTGAAGGATTAACCCTGTCTAGGTTAGACTGTTGTGCCATGTCAATTTTGGCTTTAATTGCCAGCTTCACCTCATCGCTGCTGGCGTGGATGACCTCCACCGGCCTAAACTCTGTGACCGAATGTAGCGACCTATTGTATTCTACCGTAGACCGCACTATCAGTTCCACAGTATCCTCGATTTTTTGATCGAGTTTGCGGCATCTGGAAATTTCCGCCAGGGTACTGTGAAATATCTCTACTTGGCCGGTGGCGCATTGACAACATCGATGCTGTATTGGTTTTTCAGCAATGATGTGATTGTTTCGGTTTGAGGTAATTTTGGAGTTTGCCTATTGCCCAGACTATCGCCAACAATTCTCTTTCGTTGGTGGCGTACTTCAGTTCGCAGTCCTTTAGCGTGCGTGAAATCATGGTAATAGGTCATTTATTTTGGGATAGTACCGCGCCTATTCCACTCGCTGAGGCGTCAGTGGTTAAGTCAAACGGTAATTCAAAATCAGGGTATGTCAATATGACATCTTCCGATGCCGAAATGTTACGAAGATGCTCGAATGCATTTCGCTGGGTTTCGTTAAACCTGACAGCTACTTTCTTCGACATATTCTTGCTGACCGTCCCGTTTTCCCCTTTGAGGATGACGGTAAGAGGTCTAGCAATAGAGGCAAAATTTTTTACAAAGCTCCTGTAATAGCTCGCCAGGCCGAGGAAGGACCTGAGGCTAAACTGATTTTGTGGTTCTGGGAACTCTTTTATTGCCCTGACTTTTTCTAGTTCTGTTTTTGTTGCTCCCCTGGTGACAATGTATCCTAAAAATTCAACGCTCTCTTTAAAGAACTTTGTCTTTTCCCGTGCCACCCTCATGTTGGCATCGAGTAGGCGTTTAAGCACTGTGTCAATGTGCTTCACATGTTCCGTTTCATTATCGGAAAAGATGATAACGTCGTCAACATAGACGTAACATATTTTGCCGATTTCTTCCCGCAGCACATCGTCGATGGCTCTTTGAAAAATACTCCCTGCGTTTTTTAGGCCAAAGGGTAGTCGGCAAAATTCGTATTATCCACCACTGAGAACGAGGTCTTTTCTCGGTCCTTTTTAGCCAGGTATATTTGATGGTACCCTGACTTTAAGTCTAGGGTGGTAAAGAATTTGGCTTTCCCCAAGTTCGCTAGAATCATGGGTATACTCGGCATAGGGCAGCGATCGGCGATTGTTCGCTCGTTCAACTTTCTGAAGTCGATTACTTATCGCTTCTTCTTGATGCCATTATCGTCAGTCCCGTTTTTGTCAACCACCCAGGTGGGGCTGTTGTATGGGGATCTGGACGGCCTAATTATGCCATTTTCCAGCAGCTCTTTGATTTCTTTGTTTAAAAAGTCCGCTGCCGCCATAGGATAGGGGTATAGACAGGTTTGTCACTCGTCGTTCGAATAGTAGCGATGACCGAAGTCTTAAAGGTGAGCGCCTCGTTAGAGGTCGAAAACACCTTAATTCTTTTCAGAATAATTTTTTTGAATTCGTCTTTAGCCGAACTTGGCATCACTACGTCATCGATTTTTGTGAAATTTACGTTCTGACAGTCACAAAATTTTAGCTTTTCAGTTCTCATCCTACTTTCGATGTGACTATTGATATTGAGACTGCTTTGGAGGGTAGGTCCGATCGGCCACCTAAAAAGGTTCACTGCTTTCGCAGGTCGGACTATAGAAGGCTGAACAATTTTATATCAGATTTTAAATGGTCCGCTCTCTATATGTGCACTGACATGGCTAACGACATGGATATTTTTTACAATGCCATGAAGTCCTTTTTTAACGACTGTGTTCCGTTATACTATCCGTCAATCTCAAACAAGCCTCCTTGGTTTAATAAAGAGTTGAGTCGCCCAAAAAACATTAAATCCAATCTTTACTCTAAATTTAAACATACCGGTTCTCAATCTTTCTTATCTTGCTATTTAGCGGCTCGGTCTAATTTTACCGTGCTAAACGCGCAGTGTTATAAAAACAAAAAACAAAACAGTTTTATAGTTTTGTCAACACTAACCGTAAGCCTATTACACATCCTTCCTCGCTATCATTTGAAATCTGCGTTGGGTATTTATTGTATTTACATATTTAATCCAATTTAGTTGTGCTGCCCTTGTTTGTTTTGGTTTGCATCTTTTTGCATTTCTTTTTGGGCTTCTTTTGTTTAGGCGTGGATTGCGTCGTCGCCACAGCAGCTAGCCTCTCTGAAGCTCACTCCCACTCTCTTTCGTTCACTGCACGCAGCCGCTTTCTTGCATTCTCTTTTGCTCTCTCTCTATTTGGTACAGTAATACTTAGCGAAAATGTCCTGTGTAACTGTCTGCTTTGTTAAACAATGTAAAAAGCCAATTGCAATTGGAGACTTACGATCGGATGTTGGCTTTGCAACAACATTGTGCACGCCAAGTGCATTGGTTGTACGGCCAGGTCGGTCGATGATATGTCCAAAAATATTGGCTTGCGCTACTGCTGCGAGACTTGTCGTGAAGTGGAAAGGGAAATGAGGTCTTTCATGGGGCAAACCAGATGCGGTTTTACAGAGCTATTTAGTAGTTTTCGTAGCGCTGGACGCTCAATTGAATGGTCTAAAGCTATTGAATGAGTCTCCTAAACGCAAAAAAACCGCGGTTTGCGCACCGCAGACAGGCGGATCCCTAAAGCTCCCCGAAAGTCAACCGCAGACTCCTTCTCAGTGACGAACTCAATGACGCTGAGATCGGGGGCAAAACAGTTTTATAGTTTTGTCAACACTAACCGTAAGCCTATTACACATCCTTCCTCGCTATCATTTGAAAATATGACAGCAGACAATGATTAGGCCGATCTTTTGCTCAGTTTTTTCAAATTACTTATTCTTTGTCAGTCGATTCAAGCCAGACCTATTCTTACAAAATGTCTAAATCGAACCTAATTTTCAGTCCTAGTTTAAACGAAAGTTCTCTTCTTTTGGATCTTCAACGTGTTAAGCCAGTTTATGCACCAGGTCCCGATGGAATACCAGGCTGTGCGCTTAGGTACTGTGTCGAGGCCTTGTGCAATCCCCTTCTAAAATTGCTTACCTTTTCCTTAGAAACCTCCCACTTTCCCCTTATTTGGAAGGAATCATTTGTTATTCCTCTTCACAAAAAAGGTAGCAAAAAGGATTCCAACAATTATAGAGGTATCTCTAGGTTGTCAGCCATCCCAAAACTCTTCGAAAAATCGATAACTCCCCATTTGCAGCGTCTTTGTAGATCTGTCTTCTCTCCATGTCAACATGGATTTCTTAGGCGAAGATCAACAACAACCAATCTTCTGGAGCTCACTTCATTTATAATAAAGGGCTTCCAAACGCACTTTCTTCCAGATGTAATTTATACTGATTTCAGTAGTTAGGAAACTCGATTTAATGGGTTTTCCTCTTCTTAAATGGATCTTAATGGATTGGCAGGTAGCAGAAAGTCCTCTTAAAAAACAGCTTATCGAATGTTCTCCGGGTTACCTCTGGGGTCCCGCAAGGGAGCCATTTGGGAGGCCTGCCCAAAGTTTGGCTAACTCTAGAGTGCTCATGTACGCAGATGATGTTAAGCTTTGTATAAAGACAGCTCTTGCCAGTCGGATTTACAAACAGATCTGAATAACTTTCAAACATGGTGCCATGTTAATTTATTAAATTTAAATGACTCTAAGTGCAAGCTAATGACATTCTCACGTGTCACTTCCATGCTTGCGACTTATATGCTAAACGGCTGCTCTTTGGAAAGAGTCACTCTGGTCGATGATTTGGGCGTCCGCCTGGACCCTAAACTCGACTTTATAGATCATATTTCGTACATGGTGAGCAAAGCCAGGGATGTGCTTGGATTTATGAAGCGGTGGTCGAAAGAATTCGATGCCCCTTATGTTACAAAAACGTTATATACTTCATTAGTTCGTCCCATCTTGGGAGTATGGACCGTGCATTTGTAATCCACAATATGATGTCCACAGAAAACGCATCGAATCAGTCCAAAAGAACTTTTTACTTTTTGTTCTACGCAATTTTAACTGGGATTTAAGCCGAAGGTTACCCTCTTACTAATTAACCTAGCATCCTTAGCCAACCGTAGAACCATGCTAAGTATTACCTTTATTTATAATTTAATCCGTGGTGACGTGGAGAGTTCTGACCTGATAAGTCAGCTAAATTTCCACGTACCGAGTAGAAATACTATATCCTTTTTACCTTTAGTGTTGCGCCATTGTAGATCATCGAATGAAGTGCATGAACCCTTTAGAGGTTAGTGCGCTAATTATCTGCTTTACTGCTTGGCAATATTAAGTTCGCAGTTCCTCTGAGAAGAGACAGTCCGACCTCTCTTCCTGAAAATATGCAGATCAAACTTTGATTCCCATGACCCGTTTTGCATCATGTGCTCGCTTTATAACGAGTTATATGATGTCCTTTCTAGTGAAAAATCATTGTCTGTAAATGTATCTAATGTTAAGTTGCACTTATCCTCCCAGCTGTAAATATTTAACTTGACCCACCCGATGTGAGACGGAGCATATCGTTATCGTTCTCCTACTGGGTCGGGGGAAAGATTTTTTCTAAGATTAATATTAAGTTTTAATGTTAACAGCAAATTATTTGTTAACCAATAACCAAATAAATATCGTAAATATTGAAATGATGAAAAAAAGATCTAGCCTTCTTCGACGCAACTCAATCCTTGCCGTACAACACAAATGTTGTGGCAACTATTCGCACTGAGGATAACAACCCAGTGTACTCTAAACCACCCACACCCAATGGGTGTCGCAGAGTTCGTTAATAAGGAAATAAAAGACCTACTAAAGTCTATTATTATTACCCCGTCGAGACCACCATACAATAATCCAACTTGGGTGGTCAATAATAAGGGGTCAGGTGACACAGGTGGTAGGAAAAATCGTTTGGTAATCGACTTCAGGAAACTGAACAAAAAAACAACTCCTGATAAATACCCCTTGCCAAGTATCTAGTTAATACTGACAAACCTTGATAAAGCCAAATACTTTACAACCTTAGACTGAAAATTCCTATCATCCAACTAATAAACTTATTCCCAAATACAAAGACAATATACTGTTATAACGAAGCGTCTTTCAGCTCTGAAACGATCACATCGATACTTAAAAATCAGTATGGCATAGATCTTGTAAATGTACCCCGCTGCATAGTACTACTTAAATAACAATAGAAGACTAGGCAATGAGCTAACTCCGTTATACACGAAAAAACGCGTAGAAGCCGACCTGGGCACAGCGGTCCTCATTGGAGGGAGGGTGGACAACCTTAAATAACCTTTTTGTCCAATTTACGCGCACTTAACACACCCAACACAAGCACACACTTAGAAAATAGCCAGTAGATTAATTTTTCATTTTTATTTGTCATTTTCTTACAGGATCGCGAAATCATATTAACACGGCCGGTACATCCCCATAACCGGCGGAGCTGTATTGGTGTGGGAACATAGGAATTACTTTAGGCATTCGAGCAATTAGACAGAGTTTTCAATCATGATAAACGAAACAGCTAGATTGTCCGCCTTTTTTCCACAATCACACATGCGAAAATTGTTAGACCTCGAACTGTTAAAAATGTCCGAGTCCCGGTTAATCAAATAAAACAATAGACAAGTAGTGATTAAAACCGAAACGCAAAGGCAGATCAACAAATTAACCGATGCTGTCATCGAAATCATAAAGGCAAAATAGAATCCCCTGGTTGACACCCCTCATTTATACGAAGTTATTTTGGCAAGAAATATAATGCTAATTACAGAGATACAGAATCTGATGCTCACGGTCACGCTTGCAAAATCAAATATCATAAACCCTGCCATTTTTAGCCATGAAAATTGGAGTCCGCTTTAGTTGATCACCCCACAGAGGTCCCCGTTATTAGCCATTAGCCATTAGTTGCCATTTTTCCCCATTTCCACCAACACACAGTTCTCCAACTACGAGACAACGTGGTAGCTGAGTGAAACCAGGAACTCTTAGCGATCACTTATTGCGTGTCGACAATGTACGGAGCATTCTGCAAACTGGCAACCCAGGAAAAGTGCGCCCGAGGTCTACACGCAGGGGTCACGGAGCATTGTGAAACGCAGGCTGGTAGACGATGGTATAATGATATTTAATGAGTGTCCGGCAATAGTCAGCACGGAAGACGGCCACAATATAGAAACAAATGGCACGCATCTATAAACATTTGAGCGACTAGCCTTTGTAAATGGCATCAAATACTTAAATTGAGCCGGCACGAAAGCATAAAAAAGACTTGCTAAACATTATCGGGCATAATCACGTGCTTAGTATGCCAATGCTTCAAAGGATGAACAACCAAAACCTGGAAACAATTCAAACCCTCAAAAACGAAGTAAAGTCGACTGGATCAACGGACCTCTGGATCTCTGTCGGCGTGAGAGTAAGCTTTTTAATTAGCAGTTTCGTCCTGCTCCATCTAGTGTTTCTAGATGCCGACTCAGCATGTCCTCAGTTCTGTTTTGCTTTTTTTTTAATAAAGAGCACTTGGCTCTTAAAATTTACTCCGGCTATCGCCGTTATTTTATTTGCATTCGCCTACTGAGCTTAAGACAAGGGGTATAGGGGTTCAGTCACCCTCTCAACATAAACTTCATTTGACACATCATCAAGCACACTACCGGTGCCACACCATCAGCGGGCATCTAGGAGCAGCAGCCCTTCCGCCAGCTCTCATCTATCCACCTGGACAGCAGCCATACCACTCAGCAAGCACCCTACCGGTGCCATCTCATCATCGGCCCGATCTAGAGCAGGTCACCACCAGGCCACCAACTTATAACATAAGTTACATACGTGTCGCAACGGCCGATATCGGGAAATTCTATCATACAGCTGCCATAGAAACGATTCCAAATTGTCTATTTTTGATTTTTTTTTTTTTAATATTTAAATTTACTTCATAATATAATTATACTACTATAAAATATAGCTGCTATAGGAACTATCCGACCAAATTGTAATATCCTACTTAGTATAAAAACTTATTAAATTAAAATAACCCTAGTCAACTTACCAGTAAACGAATAAAATAATATGATAAATATAATATAAAATATTCAAACAGGGTTTAGTTGGTGGTACCATCCCATTTCATGTATTGCGACCGAATTCATCGCCAAAAGTGCATCAACTGCATAAATACCATTTCACACATTACCACACTATTCACAGATGCAGAGCAAAAGAAGTAAGCAAGCGTCGATTTTTTTTTTTTGTTGCAGTCGGCAAAAAACCATTGGTTGGACTCTTTTAACCTTCCTTTGCGAAGAAACCAACTGAAACCCTTCGCTTCTGTTGATAAATTAACTACCATGGAAAAATGATTGTTGTCGGTGAAATCCATATGTCACATAAGAAGAGTTTAAACATTAATGAAATTTTAAAACTAAATTTAATTAAGTCCAATCTTCCCTTAAAATACGCACTTGAAGTGCTCGACAGACAGTCATATGCTGTAACGTTTTTAAACGAAATAAATAAATATCTGGCGAGCCATAAAAAGGCCCATTGCAAATTAAATTCAAAATTAATTTTTATTTGCAAATATTACACTTTTATCATCATTTATTTACTTTGTTGGTTTCTGATTTTACATAGTGCCAATATGCATCTTGCTTATGTATTACTTCTTAAACATTTATACGTTTAATATATAAATATGCTGGGCTTATATTAAAAACTACATTTTTTCTTTGCTCTCGGTAATATACAAAATACACAAATGCAAAGTATGAGTCGCATTATGTAATACATTTTATTAAGATTTCAATATAATTCGTGGCTTTGCAAATGAGATGCTATTTTCTCATTCAGTTTTACAGTTTTTAATGTGTGCATTCGTCACTTTGAAATTTAAATGAGAATTTAATGTAAAGTCTCTATACCCTTCAATAAAATTAATGAGACTATTTTAAATAAAATCAACACTCAACTAGTTTGCATTTATATTTTTATATTTTTACTGAAGCATGCAACCAAAGGTTTGCATTGTTTACAATAAGAAAAAAAAGCCAACTTCGGACGGAGCCAAAGTTTGTATACCCTTTCAGAATATGTCACTTTGGTCCGACAGTTCCTATAGCAGCTATATGTATATGTATATAGCAGCTATCTATATATATGATTTAGAGGTAAAATTTTCATGAAATGTAGAATCTGCTGTCATATAAAAGAATCATACATAACATTTCCGCCCAATCGTTCCTATTGCAGCTTTATGCTACAGAGTGGAAAATTGTAATCATATATTATGTTTCATGCGGCAGCCATCCGTTCCGGCATAATCTTATATACTGCTTGCAAAAGAAATAAGAATATGCTACAAAATTCAGCCCGATAGCTAAAATACTGGGGGACTAATTTTCGAAGGACAGACAGACAGCATACGGACATAGCTAGATCGACTCGGTTGGTGTTGTTGATTAAGAATCAAGATCAAGATCCTTCACTGCAAATATCATAACATCTCACAACATCTCATCATAATCCCTCAGCAAGTGTATAAACAAATTTTTAGCCATAGTGTTGGAAACATTTTTAAAAAGACAACAAATAAATCAATATTTATTTGCACAATAGGGGAAATGCAATCGGGTAAAGAACAGTTAGGGCCAATCTAGTTAAGGGGGTCTCAACACAAAATATCTACATCTCAGTTTAAGTTTCGAATTATTATTAGAGCTGCTCGAAAATAATCTTTTATGTAAATTGAATGAGTTTTATGTTTATATATATTATTTTCGACTTCCTTGCCATTAGTATGTGGTAAGTGTTTGCGGTTCTATTGTTATGATTCTATAATTGAATGCTTTTTATGTCAGTATTTTATTGGTTGTTGGTTTGTAAGTATGATTTAATTAAGTTTTGGTCTGCTTTTCATCTATCTTTTCCTTTAAGTTAAAAAGTAGCTTGTAAAGCCAACAGAACAATATAAAATGATGATTATCAGGGGTGCACAGAAAGCGCCATTGAAGTTGTGCTATAAAAAATGCAGTTAAATACATTTTTGTGCGTCGCCATATTCATTCTTTTAATTCAGGCCAGATTTCAATATTGTGCCATGCATTTTTAAGCGTTTTAAATACATTTTAAATCTATATAAGTTTCTGTGTATAGCATTATAGTCTACTTTTTAACTTAATGGGGTACAAATCTTGTAAAGCAAATTTGAGGACTGAATCTAGATTTCGATTTTTTAAATTCGGTTTAGTGTTTCAGGTTTTTCTTCGCTGTGTGGCAGTTATAATAAAAAAAAATTACATGAATAATTAAATTTTTAAAATGGATCTATATATTAAATTTAATGAAATAATACAATGAATAAATATAATAAGAGAACAGCATAATTTAAATATCAAATTTTAAAGTTTAGAGTAGAAAAGAAATAAGCAGAAATCTTATTGAAATATATGGATTGTTTTTATTTTTCAAGTTCTCAATTAAAATTTTTACACATTTTGAAAGGCTTTTTTTTTAATAATAGCATCAAATTAAATTTTCCCATTCCTCATAAATATGTAAATATAGACTTTTTAACTCTTTTGTTCGCTCTTTCTAATGGTTTATTTTTTATGTTTGGATTTCATATTTTAGTTAGTTTCTTGTTTAAATTTACACAGTTTATAACGTTTCACCTAAACATTTCTTGTATATATTATGTTATATGTTATATACACATATATAATTTTAATTTAGTTTTTAATAATCACTTCACTATACTGTTGGTTCGCATTTACAAAATAAATCTAATAAAAAACAAAAACAAGGAAAAGAACATAAAACTTATAGTTGGAGTTCTTTGAATTTTCACCTTTACCATATTCAAAATATTCCTACGCACGATTTATAAGTATATATATACTAAACAGTACATTTTTATTTATATTTACTTAAATTAGTTAATTAGTAATTAAATGCGCCCTTTCCTATATATAATTAAGCGTTTTTCTAATTCTATTTTTAAGATTATGTTATATAATAATTTCAGTCGAAAAAACCCTTCCTACGAGGATTTAAATAAGTTGGTTTCGTGTTTTTCTGAATGTTTTTATAGTAAGACAATCTCTAAAGATAAAGATAATCCATGGCATTACGACTCTTTTAAATATAAGTATGGACATTTACTTTTTTCCAGCTTTCCTCTTACTTAGTTAAGAAACAATGACAATTTTGAGGACTGATTAATAATTTTCAACATTTATTAAGCAATATTTCAACTGTTCAGTTATAACGTCAGTCAGCTAAAAATATATCAGTGATGATGCTATAAGCTCTAACGCTATATTTTTCCCCATTTCTGATCACAGCTCCTCAAAACCGAATCGCTGCTATCTTTAAGTTATTATTGAAAGAGCATAAATGAGGACTCTCGACCAATTCGCTGCCTGCAAAAGTTCTTATTCAATAGAGCGCACGCTGAGAGCATAAAAACGAAGAAAATGAATCAAGCCTGCAGGTTTTTGCTTGTTCGTTTTGTTAAGCTGTTTTTTATGGAGCTCTGTTTCCGAAGGGAATGGCTTTTAAGAAGAGCCGAAAGGGATACAATTGATATTAAGCAGAACGACAGTAAATGATGTAGTGGCTCTTAGGCACTTTATGGTTCTATGTATACCTGGCCCATTAATACTGCATCTGGATCTGTTGTTCTATCTCCCTCTTATTTTGTATCTTTATCTCTATCTTTATCTTTACCTTTAGCTTTATCTTAAAAAGTATCCACTACCGTCCAACTCTTTCTATATCTGCATTGTGATATATATTGAATTTGTTTACTTATCAATTCTATTTTCACCTTTCTCCTTTTCTATTTTCTGATCTATATTATCCGTACAATGTTTTTTAAGTGAAATCAATATCATTTTTATAATCCATTACCAGTCCTTATCACTTTCTCATATTATTAAAACATTTCTATTAAGATTAATTGGAGAAAAGATATTGATTGAGAGATGTGGATGTTCTAACAAAAAAATATACGTAATTCACCGTTCATACTTTACGTCCTTTCTACAGCATGATATGCTGGTAATTGTCATCTCAGCTATATAGTTAATGCTCAATATAATTAGAGTGCTCAACACTAACTTTGACTTGATCCAAAAAGACAAAAGAGAGCCGCCACTGTTGTATGTTAACTCTTCATTTTTAACAACTTCGTTGGGATGTTGTTTGTTGTAATGATTGTGATCATCTGTAAAATAAAATAAAAATAAAATATATATTTGCTTATAAATGCGATAAGAAACTAGTAGGAGAGAGCTAGCCTAATATATAATACATATATTATAACTAAATAATTAAATTAAGATACTACTAAGAGAAAAAAATAAGCACAATTTTTTTTGTAAAATGAAAAATCTTTTCTTTTAAATCAATTTCATCCCTTTCAAGGATAAAATACACTTATGCCAACGTTTTTTCCCATCCTCGAAACACGCCAAATAGTCCCTTTCCGGCATATCCATTTATGCTTTTTTTCGATTTAGTTTTTATCTCCTCAATCGACTCGAAACGCTTTCACCCGAGTGGTTGCGGAACGATATGTGTTGAATTTTGGACGAAATGGTTACAAAGATCGAGTGCAGAGTGACAAGATGCATTATCGATGTGCAAAAACCAAGCGTTGTTGGCCTATATCGACGCATACGCGAAAATAATATTCCTTAACGATGTACAAAAACCAAGCGTTGTTGGCCTATAATTCGACGCATACCGCGAAAATAATATTCCTTAATAACAGTTTGGCCGGGTGAAAGGAATTCATAGTGCAAAACATCACGAAAATCTACAAAAAAACTGTCGTCATGACCTTGACCAACTTTGACGTGCTCTTTGAGCTTGTCCTAAGTCAGAATGCATTGTTTTACACACATCAACGCGACGACTTTTTGCAAGAAATTGAGCACTTTCGGTACCAAACGAGATTTGACTTTTTGTAGGTCCAAATGGTCTTCAAAATTGCTTTTTGGTATTTGGTATTATCCTTTTGGTATTCCGATCATATCAGTAAAGGCTCTAACCGTCAGCCGTCACTTCATTGACGTGTTGGTCATCTGTTGACCTCGATGGTCGTCCGGAGCGCTCCAAGTCATCAACACGTTCTCGACCCTCTTTGAAGTCTTCGTACCACTTAAAAAAATTTCTCTGCAATATGGTATATTCACTAAAGCCCCCACAGTAGTATGTGAAATTTATAGAATATATGTAAATTAAATTAAATATTAAAATATTAAAAATTAAAGTAAATTAAATAGATACCCATTTAAATGTTTCAATAAAAAATATAAAGTTATTATAGAATCTAATGGTTTTCAATCAAGCTCAAGCTTAACCTTACAAAAAATGTCAACAAAAGTTTTAACTTACCATTACTGTTTCCATTGTTGCTAATAATACCCTTGTTGTGCGAGGGATAGTTGTTATTATGCTGCGTTGGCACATTATTTATTCGAATGCCGCTTTGAATATGATGATGTTGTCCAGGATAAGCAATATTGCTACCACGTCCGGGTTGTAGCATATTAATGCTGCCATGGCCGTGGTTAGGGTTGCCAGGTGTTAATATAATTCCACCAGAGCCAACATTGTTGCCAATGATATTTGGTTGTTGTATTGGAATCCGATTGAATTGGTCAATATTGGAATTTATAGTGGTTGCTATCGGATTGATGGGATTTCCACCGGGCATTAGGCCACCAGAGCTGTCAATAGCTATGTTGTTGCCGTGGGCATGACTATTGTGACTTTCATCATTGTTGCCTGCTATATTAACACTATTACCACTGTTTTCTGCTCCATATCCTGTTCCCGCCACTTCCCCAGAGGCTGTGGCAGCTGAGCTATTTTTGTTTTTATCTTCATTCGCCGCACAACATACTTTAAAGACAACTTTCATATTATTTGTGGAGCATCTACCGCCAATTCGACGATATAAATCATCTTTCGACGATGTTGCTATATAGATAAAAACGAAATATAGATAATATAATAATAAAAAATAAAACATTATAAACGAACACTCACAAATGAAGTAATAATCATTTCCAGGTAGGAACTCCAAACCACCTGGTTGCGGTGTAAATGGCCGGAAAGTTATTGTAAAAAACATTAACTTTTGAGGTTTATCACATATAGCTATTACACGCGGATCGGCATTTGTTATTCGACATGTTTCGTATTCCACTTTCGATACATTATATATTATATATTTTTCTGTTTCATTCTCAAATGCTCCTGGCTCATAAACGGGACATATAATGTGCACCTGATCGAATTCAAATGCCAGATTGCCTTTATTAACATCAATTATGTGATCGGTGTTATCAATACGAAATCTGTAAATAAAGAATTTATACATTATATTATTATGAATTACGAATTACGTCTAACAGTTTTCGAACATCGTAAATGATCGTTTGATTACAAACAATAAAATTTTTGTTATTCTTTTAGGGAAGGCTGTAAAAGATTTTGTAAGCACAATACAATTTTTTTTTTGTCTCTTATATGGTGTGTCAGTAAACGAATCGTACACACACAAAGGGTATAATGGGTGACATGCTCTTCGAGCACCTGATCACATATTGAGTCAATATGTATGCTTGTGCATCGTTTCACTTGCTACTTTTCGTTTCCAGGTTCCGATCGTACTCGAACTCATAACGAATAACGAAAAAAAAACAACAGATGGCAGAGGACTCAGACACCTTCCAGAATCGCATTATGGAATTGTAACAAACCCACGAAAATATTAGTTTTTTATTATAATTTTATATTACAAAAATAAATTACAATAAATATTAAAAAATAAATCAAATAAATTTTGTTTGTATAAAATGTAGGCAAAAAATCATGCAGGATGCAGCAGCAGCCGAAGTATTTTTATGATAGTTGTCCAATACGTTTCCAATCCCCACCGTGAACTCCGTAATAACCTTTTGTTCCGCAGCCAGTCGTCGTTGTTTAACTTGCGCCTTATTATTATCATTTTTTTTCTCTTTTAATACAAATCCTGTTCAAACTGTCACCTGCAATATCTCGAGTTATGCGCAGTCTTAACGTTCAGTCTCTTTAAGTTTAATATCGATTGTGTAAGTAGTAAAATTCAAAAATTTTGTAGAGTAACGCTTCTAACAACACCGCAATCGTCTCAATCAACAGATATGACCACCAACCATACAGCATATAGACTTCCCATTTCATACAACGAAAATGGAACCAAAAATTTTTAGCGACAGGCCCCACAGAGCCGTATGCGACAGGCCCCGCAGCTTCGGGAATGCTCGGCAATTTTGCTCTCTTCTTTTTACGCTCTCGCTCGCATCGACCGCTCAGATCAGTTCATTCGCAAAAAGGCACATCTCGAAGAAGGTTGTCGTGCGCTTATATTGGTCTTTGTATGTGTGCGTGTTCATGTATTCACATACACGGATGCATGTATGCGTGGTTATTCCATTTCGAAGCCATCAAGTTTTGTCTTTTGCTACTTTTCATGGAAGAACACGCACACATACGAAGGTCAATTTACGGCATCTTTTTTTTTTGTTTAATGGTGTTGTACAACCTTACAAAACCATTTTTTTAATTGATTTATGTTTATTTGAATTTAACTAAGTATTTCAAGATATTTTCTTTTTGTTCGGATTTACTTTTGGTAATTTTTGTGTTTATTTTAAGTTGTTCTGGTTTTTTTTTTTTTAGTTTTTGTAGTTTTTTATTTAAGTATTTATTATATTTCCATTTTTTTCTTCTTTTTTTCTAATATATTTGATCTTTTACTTTTGTGTTTTATTTTGGTTTTAATTATTGTTTATGATTTATGTTTTAAATAAAATGAAATTGTTAATAAAAAAAGATATATATATATAAATAGGTATTTAAAAACCCATCACATGTTTTTGCAATGATACATTTTTTTTAAGAAACAAGAAGAAGTTTACTAATCAATTTTAAATTTAAGTTTTAATTTTAAAACAATTTCAAATCATAATAAAAGAAAAAAATGTTTTGCTCTTTGCGCGGATCGACGAACGCTTTAATCAGCACGACCATGGACCCAATTAAAATATATATGCTGAAAACAGTTTTTGACTTTCAACGTTTTTTTTTTGTCTCTCGCGCTGAATCTACTACTGAATCTACTACTACTGAATCTACGCTAAACTACGTGACTTCATAGGTGGCAAAAGTATTTTGACAAAATTTGTTTTTGCATCTTAGGTAACTTTCACGTTTTATAAGTTTATTTTAAACTAGAAATTAATAAAAAATAAATTAATATAGCCGCCTCCCTTGTTGTCTAAGACCTATTGGAGGCGATTTGAATCGGAATCGACCAAGGTTTGAAGGTATTTTATAGAAATATCCTTCCAATTCATTGTGACCTCAGTGATGGTTTCGTCTTTTGTCCTGGTCAAGTTAGTGCTTTTATTTTGCAGTATTAGCGACCACAAATTTTCAATATTAATTAAGTGAGGACTTATTGGTGGCCAATCGAGTGCTTCCACGCCAACATCTTTTATAAACCTGGTAATTATTCTGGCCTAATGGCAAGAAGCGTTGTCCTGTTGGATAATAATTCTTTTCTATAAATCAGCCGCCGACGAAAACTCATAATCGTTTAAGGTTTTTAAATATTTGTTCTGGTTCATGGATCTGTCTATGGTAACCAAATCACCCACAACAATATATGAAACTGAACGCCAGAACATCACGCTTATACCCCAATGCCTCACTATTTGACACTTTCTTACAATAATTCTTGTTCAGTTGTGAAAAAACTTTGTTTTAAGATGCGTGGAATTCAAAACTGCGCTCATCCTTTCACAAGATATTACGCCAAAATGAAGCGGGCTTGGTGGTATACCTTCTCAAGAACTCCAAGCGCTTTAGCTTATTTTTAGGGGTAATAAAAGGTATTGGCTTTGCAATGTATGTATGTTTTTATATCTGCTTCAATCAAACGCGTGTATATTGTTATTTCACTTAAGTAAGTGGATGAACTCCAAGGACACAGCCTTTGGTATTTTTAGAGAGTCTTTCTCAAAAGCTCGGACGATCAGACGGTCTGCATGAGCTTCTGTCTTTCTATTTCTGTCTTTACGCCCAACATTAATCACATCATTAAATTTTTTATTCGTTTTTATTTGATAATATATGATATCACGAGACAAATTATATTCTTTAGCTATGTTTTTTACGGAAATACCCAAGTTATATTTGATTACGATATCTGATTTCATTTTGGTGCTCAGCTAAGATTTTTTAACCATTTTAAATATTAGAAAATCGACTTTATCAAATATACATAGATGAAAACATGTAATAATCCTTTTGATCAACACCTTCATCTTGCCTAGAAGAACTAAATCACGCAATAAAAAAATATATGCCGCTGAATTTTTTTTGTTGGATTTTTACAGTTATGTATTAGTATGCACTTCTCTTTCACCATGGTTTTTGGTTCTAACAATGCACCGGTACTTAGTTAAAGAGTCTAACAGTCAAATGAATACAATCACAAAATATATGTACATATGTATATGCCGACTATGTGCAATAAACGAAAGCTAAAAAGCTCTTTCCCTCGCCTACAAGCATATATGACTGGCAAGGCATTGAAGATGCACTCTCTTTATATAGTTCTATACTCTTTGGTGAAATCTAGCATAGTTCTACGGTTAGCTAAGGAAAAAAGGGTAAAGGTCCTTCGACCACCGTTTGAAAAATCCAAGCATATCACTGGCTTCTTTCACCATGCACGAAATATGATCGATCAAATCTAGTTTAGAATCGTCAACCAGAGTATTTATACCAAAAAGTTGCATGAGGGATCTAAACCCAAACGTCTCCCTTGCGAGGGGACTTTCTGCGTCCTGCCAATTAGATAACTTGAGATACATCTAAGTATCAACCGGAAAACCCATTAAAACTAGAGAGTGCTTAATAGATTTAAATGATTTACAGAAAGTAATATAAAATGTAAATAAAAAGAAATCAAATAAAAACACCTCTTATAATAATAATAACTTACGATCATGTGAAAAATGTTGTAATATAGAATTTTCTGGCGATTGAAAGTTCTTAAAATATCTATATCTAGTTTTATGTGAATGTCGTAGGCGCTTTATGAAAAAAGGATTTACATTGTGGTCGTGTTGAATGGAAAGCGGGGGAAAACATTTTACTTCTAATGTTACCGAACACTACTGTCATATGCCTATCATATCATATTATCTCATATTACATCATATTATCTCCTCGACTATATGTTATGATTACACAAATGTTATGATTTGCCCAGACGCGTTTTGGTTTAAATCTTAATTTAAGCTTTTCCCGCTAAAAGTGAGGCTCTGCAACCAAAATCCAATAATGTCACCGTTAGAGCTTACCAGCTTCGAACTTCCAATGCAACGGTAGCAACTCAATCTATTGTTGCTGCTTCTTTCTACCAGACCCAGCTCGACAACCTCCGATGCTCTCCAAGTATTTCCAAGCAATAAATAAATGTTGGCCACTGTGCTAACTTTCATCAAAACTAAATATTGGCGCCAAGAAATTTCTTAATACAGAGAGGTAGTTAGAATAATAAAGAGGGTACCATTATCAAAGTGCTTGTACTCTGTTGATCATATTCTTCATGCCTTTGTCATCAAAGGCAGTAGCTTTAGCTAAGGCCACGTCGCTCGAACAATTTACATGCACCTGCCATCCGCTCACAACTCCTCCAATGTATATTAATGCGAGCCATTTAAACTTACTTCGAGATGATATTTTGCATATTAATTGGGTTGAGGTCTTTTCGCATGCTAGTTTGGACACTTGTTATGAACGTTTTTTATCGCCTCTTCCTGCTATCAGTAATAGGTAGGTATGCAAAAAGGTTTTTATAGTTCTTACCCTGGTATACTCTCAGAAATAAATTCTACAAGCGCTTCTACAATGCTAATCCTACAGATTAGTTTTACAGGTACAGGCTACATAAGCGTGAGTTTAAATTCTTAAACAAATTTTTATATAACCAATATATTGCGAATGTGGAACAATAATTAACAAATAATCCGAAATTATTCTGGCATTTGGAAAATTTTAAAAGAACAGCTTAATATATTCCTTCCAATATGTCTTCGAATTGTCGTCGGCCTAATATTTTGCGTCCAATCTCGAGCCACACTCCTTGTGGAATGGTGTTGTTTCGCATCGAACTTAAATATTAAGAGCTTGCTAGTCACTGAATCCGACTACCGCAGACCTTCTGAGAGCTTTAATGACTGAACAATTCGATTGAGATGGCCTTTCGTCTTTTATTTAGAAAAATAACATTTATAACATATCTCTCCATTAGATTCTTTACTCCGGTGTAAAAAAATATAATTTTTAATTTTATGCCAATTGCAAAGCTAAGCAATGTCTCAAAGATGTTTGATCGAATTGTGGCTAAACAAATCACTTTTCTTTTTGAAAGTACTATCACTATGGAAGTACCTAGCTAGCATGGTTTTATGCCAGGACGGCCTTCTACCATAAACACAGTCGTTTTCAACCGTTATTGTATTCATTATTTTTAGATGCTAATTTGTTGAGTCTTTATTTGGCAACGTCTGGCCTTCGACAGGGGAGCGCCTTAGGCATATTGTTAAAGTAATCCGAATCCTGAATTTTTTCAGTTGGAGAGTGATGCTCTCAAAATGACCTGCTTTTGAACCAATATAAATTATTTACAATTATTTTGCTGTCTTTGTACTCTATTGGTTCCAAAAGCTTTGCATGCAGAAATGATGATGCTGAATTTCTGTTTATTGATTACATAATCTACATATGTAGTTCCAAAAGCATACGCTATGTATGGGTTATAAACCATATATGTACCAAGCTCAGCTTATTTTTTAATTAGCGCGGTCGAGCTGGTGGATGTTTCAATTACGAACCCGATTGGATCCATTCATATTCGCCGCGTCAAATGTATTCAACGAAATTTATATGTTTTGCCCTTAATTCTCTAATCTTCTGTGATCCTGTTTCTTCATGTATTGCCTTCATTTTCGTATTCGACCTGATCGCAGACAAAATCCCCCTGCTATAAGAATGCGTTAGGAAGGAAAGAAGGCACTTTATTAATACCTTGCTTTCATTAATAATAAATTAGTTAAATTAAAGTAGCCATATTGATATTGATTATCTGTTTGCGAAATAAATAAATACGCTAGGTGTGGAGAAAAGTAAACTCCTCGCTACGCTTATTTCAGCGATTTTTCACCCAACTTTTTTATCTGCAAAATTCTTCTCCGCAGCATCGATGATCCAGCAGAACCTATCGGCAGGATAACTTTGCAGTCAGCCAAGACCATTTCATGAATTTTGTTTACATTTTCCGTGGTTAAGCTACCGAGATCCTTCCACTGCAAACTTCATCGGCAGTAGTACCATTAAATACTTTTTCTAAAAGATTTACATTACCTTTCAATCAAGATTTACATAAAAGGTTCTGATCTGCCTATCGTCGCAGATTTTCAATTCAATTTAGTATCGGTGCGCATCATAACTAGGTGGTACTTATAATTAAAATTGTATAGATTAAATTTTTTTATATAATATGGCACGAAATAGGCTTCACAGCCACTGAACATTTCTAAGTAAATATATACATGACAGGATTATAAATATGTATGTATGTATGTACCCCACCCCGCCATGCTTGTTCAACTGATTGTGTTGGTTAACAAAAAGAAAAGAAACATATACAGTTGCGGTCAAAATAATAACACAAAAAAAAATTGAATTCGTATATAGACCGTTTTGAGTAAATATTTTTTTATGGTAATATAATTCCATCTTTTCTTGTACATATTTTTAGTGAAAGTGTTTGTTTTCTTTTGCAAATCGCAATAAATTAGTGCAACTATTTCGACCTCAGCTATAAAAAATGCGTACGCTCGGCATTTGGGGATGATTTTACACGGTTTGAAAGGAAGTGCAACAAAGGGCGAAGGAAGGAAAGGCTATGTCGGCAAGTAAATAATAATAATGCGTACGACATTTAAGGTTCAGAGGGCTGACAACTTACTTAGAAAGAATTAAGGAGTAGTTTATGGGGTTTTTTAATTAAAATTTTGCCAATACAAGGTATTATTAAACTGAATTTTAGACTAAACGTTTTATTAGTACATTATTTTACCTATTATACAGCAAAGAATAGTTTAGAGAAGAACGAGCCTAAAAACCCCCGTGTTTACAAGAAAAAATTTAAATTATTTACAACTATTTTCGGATGGTTTAAAGAGAGTTTGAATTTCTACTCACATGCTGTTAGATGTATTCCAATGCATGTAAAAGGTTTTGGCGCAACTGGACATGGTTGATAGTAATACCGTTTCAATACAAATTAATGTGAGCAGGGTGACGAGCGATGTAGTCCCCAAATTGGGTAATGGAATCATCTTTTTGCATTTCACAACAGATAATTGCGAAGCTGAAAATGAACGTTTCCGATCTCTATACCTGCTGTTAAATTGACTTAATCTTTTTGCAGCAGGAAAACTTTGCGACATTTCTAGTCTCACTAGTTTCGATTTTTCCGATTTCCTTCTTTCACTAAAATGCTGTGACTGTGGAAACTTGCTTTTACTTATCGATTTCCGATGCATAGCCGGTTGCTGTTGTTGATAATTATTCGTCTGATTTATATTACGGTTTGTTGACATTCTATAGATAGTCTGATCTTTTTTTTGACATTGGCTTTCGTTATTCTCGATAGGCACCAAGGTTATCGAGAGCTGTAGATCATGGTGTAACATTCTTCCGATTTCTTATTCTTTTGTGCTTTAATCTTTAGCCCTTCTGGCATTCCGCGAGCATTTCTTTGTTGTTATTTCTTTGTAATTACTAAAACAGTTCTTATTGGCCTGCGCGATCTCTGAATATGTTTACAACTAACTATTAGTTATATAAATCGTGTCTGCACACGCTAAAGTGTGTCTTTGTTCCATATCTGAAAAAAACATAAAAATAATAAATAAATAATAATTATATTCACATATTATTAACATTTAATTTGAATATAGCATGAAAAACCTACCAATCATATCTTTAGTATCAGTTTGTATAATTAACTACAATAACACTATGTAGAAGACCTATTAGTACGCTATAAAGCGTGCAAAAATCAACACCATCTTTTTTATTAGTTGTTTATTGAATTTGGCGTGCGATGTATAAACAAACCAATCGTTATCATTGTATCAGAGCCCTAATTTTAATTGTATGTATGTAATCTACTCTCCTTCTTTTTTGGTCTTTGCTATTAAAAAATATTACAATAGTATGATACGGGAAGGCAAAGTACATTTTATGTATACACTAAATGGGAGGACGGTTTTTCTGTATACATACACAAGTGACGACGTTTTTTGACTGAAGAAAAATAAGTTTTTATTATCTTAGGGCAAAATATATTCTTATTTGCTAGTTTAGAGTTATAGTTGGAGATATTTAAGTAATTCTATTAAAATGGTTATTCCATGATATTAAAACACAGAAATCACGAACACATCTCTACATACATATTTTCAGAGTACACAATTTTCACACATTTTCCACTTGCCGTTCAACGTTGCAGATCCCGAACATCTTTTCCTCTGTAGAAATTTATTCGAAAATAACTCATTGCAACCGTAATTTTATTAATTATATTGCGATATTACAAAAATTTGATATACATATGTATATTATTTTCTATGAACTATTAATAAAGAAAAAGTGTAAAAAATTTTACAGACGACAATGTGACCGTTTAGGGATGATTCATTAATACATCTTCAAATATAAACTATAGCGTCGTAAATGAAACAGTGGAATTTAGTATATTTCATAGATAAAGTCCAACCCCTATTAACATTTGTCAGTATTTTCGATAACAATGGACGAGAGAGTGTTTCTACCAAAAAGGGTAAATGTCCGAACAATAATAAAACAAATGTTCTATTATCGATCGCTAATCCACAGCAATTACATCAAAATAACTTCTATTAAAAAATCAAATCAAACAAAATGGCTTGCGCAACCTAATTAATGACTATAAAAAACAATGGCTGAATTAATGAAGTTACTAGTTCATTACAAGGTTGGGAGAAGGTCGACAACAACCTAAAAACGTTGCGTGCTAGGGAAACCAATCCACACATTTTTACAATATAAACGATCCCACAGGTGTGCCTCTTCTTATTATTTATTTATTTGTACACCCACATCGTATAAAATAATAAAATAGAAAGATATTATTAATTATTGTTATATTTATTAAATATCAATATTAAAAAGGTCTTGTGGTAATACAGCGGACGGCTTACATGTGTACATTATACGTTACGTATACTAATACATTACGTATATTATATATACATACTACATACGTGGATGCAGCGTAGTATAACCGGGCCTTAAGCCGACCTACATTTATTAATATATTCGACATCGATAACAATGTACGCAAGAGCAACCTAATAGTCAATAATAGTCGATAATTTTAAAGTTGAACAAGAACACGTTGTTTTTAAGAACGTGGCCGTCAAGGAGCTATGATATTGGTGATATAAGCTCCTGTAAGGGAACCGTCGACTTCACCATCCAGGTCATTTGGCTAAACCACCAGGCCAGGCCACCATCGGCCAGAGTCTGATCTCCATTTCGCAGTTGAATTTTAGGTTACTATATACATATGATATCATGGAAATAAAAATTCTAAATTAAGTTCCTGCTTCCACACTGATTTCAACTTATCCCTCTTGACAAATGCGTTTGCTTTGTCAGAGATTTGCTAAATAGGGGCTGATCCAATTATGGCCCACTGTAGTCTCAAACCTAGGGCCATTAATCGAGTACTAGGTTAGGTTAAGTTAATACGGCTCACATACCCTATTTAGATCCATTATGATACCGTGTAATCTTTATTCCCTATTTCTTGGAAACTCATGGTCTCCAGGTGCCCGCTTTGACAAATTTAAGTACCCTGCTTGGCAATTCGGCGATATTCATTATGGTAGGCCCTGTCAGTCGCAAAATACCTCCTGCCTTCTGCCAATCATTATAGATTAGCATATTGAAGTGGTTTCTGAGGTTTAGCCTACTAGGGGCCATGGACATACCTATGTTCTGCTTCTTTAAGAGGAGAGATGAGGTAGTACCCTGTCTGTCCAGCTCGTAAGCCCGGAGCCTGGAAACCCATATAAGGCTGTTAGAAAAGTGATTTTCCATCGCGTGAAGAGACCTACTACAGTCTGCAGTCAAGATGATAGATTTTATGTCAGCTAGGCTGTCACTGTAATGTAGTTAAATGTTTTAAATATAATTTAAAAGGCATTTGATTATAATGAGGTCTGATCACTTCGTCAATTCTATATTGAATTGAGGTTTCTATCTGATTTACATTTCTTTATTAAAGTCAAAGTACTCTGTAAGTGGCGGCGCAGCTGGCTTATTTACTTGTCTTATATATGTAGAGCCAAAATTTTGTAGAGACAAAAGGAAATACAGCGTGTGCATTTTTCTTTCATATACCACAGCGTGGTGTGGGAAAATATATTGACTATTTCGCTTCGTTCGGAGTACTTCGAATAGCACCGCCTGGGTAAGAGTTGGGGTAAGAGTTGGGTAAGAGAACGACAGCTTGCTCCTAGCTGCTTCTATTAGGGCAGGTGATTGTGGGTTGGGATGTGCCAATTGTAGCACTTTAATAAGAAGAGCATCTTTTCCGGCTCCTTTACGGGGATCTTCCTCCAGTCAACTGCGACTAGGTTCGCCCCTTGGTAAGCCTCACCGAGCAGCCCAATCGCTTTCTTATAAAGCGCTAAAAAGCGGGCGTCATCGCTTTTTACTTCGACTTCTGGGCCACCGGTCCAGGGGCCTGCGTAGAGGCGGCAGTCTGGGCGGCAGTCCGCTTGTCCGCTTTTCCACTCGTCTGCTTTTCCACTCATGGTTGGATCGATAGCCTTGGCTGCACCTGCTACAGGAGCTGGCGTAGACGCACATTGGTCCTGCAGCAACCAAAAGTCTTATGGCCTTTTAGGAGAGCCCGTCTCCGTTATATGCTTCTTGTTATTATTATTGTTGTTCTTTTGTTTTTTTGTTTGTTCCGACGAGATGCGGAGAAGGGAGTGGTTTCCCAGGCAGAGATCTGCCATACCTGGGTAAGGCAAAGTTAGAACGTGGCTGCTTATTTGCAGGTTGTCGATTTTTGTTTAATTCCGTTAAACTATCAGTAATTAATTAATTGTTGTGGTGGCAGTGTTGTAAAATCTTCACAAGTAGTACTGAAAATGCTGGAAAAAAGAGATTCCGAAGTCGTTTCCTGTCGATGGCGTACATTTTGTATAATAATATAACTGATTTTTTGTATAAACAAACTTTCTTAATTGTTTTGTTTGTTTTTTGTTTTATTTCTTCTTTTCTTATTTCGAGGTTTATCGATCTTCGACAAAATGCCAAGATTATAAGATTTGACAATTCTTCTCTTTCCCATGATTAAAAGCCGTTCTTGGAATAATAAAACATACATTATACCGATTGTTCGAAATGAATCTCAGGATGCATTTTCGACTTATTCGATCGAAAACTTGAATAATGTGTATGTGGATATAAACAGTATTTATTTTATTTATTTATTTACAAAATAAGTATTTTTTTAAGATTTTTCATAAGTGGAAACTGAAACAGGTTATTTTACAGGGGGTTATTTACAGGAGGTATAATATGAAATGCGTGATTACGGAATATATGGAAGCCCCTTAGTACAATGATGACTTGAGTTTGACTTCAGGTAAATTTTATGTACATATTTTATGAGATATTGTTTTTTTTGTTGTCCGAACGCGTGTAATAACCCCCCGTATTTACATTGTCGAATATCTCTTTGAACTCGTAGTTTTAAACACCACTGAATATCCTGTTTTGCATTAATATTAATAACTATCAACTACTATCATTTGTAGTCACTGTGTCTAACTTTAAGCAGCTCCTTCGCTGCCGGAAACTCACATGTTAAAAGTTTGTTTCCGAACACATCTATTTATATAAAAATGAAACCCGTTTTCCGTTGTCATGGCATCACGTGTGAACGGCTGGACCGAATTGGCTTATTTTTTTTTTGTAGTTTTCTAATAATCTGTACAAGGTTCTTACGGAAAAAAATATTAAGAAAATCGCTCAGAATGATTAAAAAATATACATTTCATTTTGCATATTTTAAAAAACGCACGAGTTACATAGAACATCCTGTCTCTGCACCCCCTGTCACACCCTGTCACTGGACAAATAAGAAGTGCATAAGGCGGTCACACTTTGATCGGGGACATGGTCTCGCACCCTCTCGCTCTCACCAACGGGTTCTATAGGAAAAGACGAATACTCTCCAGCCCTGAGTAACGGGACCAAAAGCGCAGCTCTTAGTTTTTAGCATATACATAATTATTAAATAAAGCTTTCTCACTCTTTGTTATACCACCAAATTGGAGACACACTGAAAACGCTACGACAAAATGGAATTGCACTAGCCCTAGCTTCATCAGGTATTGCAGCTACGTTGTTGGAAGACGGTCGAACAGCTCATTCAGCTCTCAAGCTGCCGTTGAACCTTCAAATTAATGAGACTCCAACTTGCAACCTTTCGAGGAATTCTGCGATGGCCAAAGTGCTGCAGCAAACCAGATTGATCATTTGGGATGAATGTTCGATGGCACACAAAAAATCTTTGGAGGCATTAGATCGCTCGATGCAAGATTTACGAAATAACAAAAAACGGTTTGGTGGTGCAATGATACTATTGGCAGGTGATTTTCGACAAATTTTGCCGTCGAATTTTAAGGAAATACATTAAAACACTTAAATTGAGTATAAACATGAGAGTCGAATTGCAGGAAGACCAGTCTGGAGAAGTGTTTTCCAAACAATTGCTCGATATTGGTAATGGTATTATTGCTGTTGATTCATCATCTGGATGCATTACATTCCCTACCAATTTTTTTAACTTTTGTGAATCAAAGACAGAACTCATGGAGATGGTTTTCCCAAAAATTGCTCAAAATTACGTAAAACACGTTTGGTAAAGCGATCGTGTTATATTGGCAGCAAAAAATGTTGGTGTGAATGAAATGAATTTTCAGATTCAAGAGGAAGTAGCTGGCGAATTGAAGAATTACAAATCATTTGATTCCATTACTAATGAAGATGAAGTTGTCAATTATCCAACAGAATTTTTAAATTCGCTGGAATTGCCCGGCTTACCACCTCAAAATCTGCAGTTAAAATTCGGATCAGTAATTATTATGTTACGTAACATAAACCAGCCACGTCTGTGTAATGGCACCCGGCTTGCGGTGAAGCAATTATTGAACAACGTCATCGAAGCCACAATTTTGAAAGGGAAGTGCAAAGGCGAAGATGTTTTAATCCCACGTATCCCTATGATACAGAACGACATGCCATTCAGCTTTAAACGTTAACAGTTTCCATTGCGGCTTGCATTTGCAATGTCAATAAATAAATCGCAAGGGCAGTCGCTAAGTGTATGTGGCATCAACCTAGAAAATCCATGTTTTTCACATGGCCAATTGTATGTCGCCTGTTCCCGTGTCGGAAAACCATCAACATTATTTATTTACGCGCCAGAACATAAAACTAAAAATATAGTTTATCAAAAAGCATTAGAATAGAAAGAAGCAGGCGCGCGTGGTGTTGAGCTCATTTTTTACTTCAAAATGTAAAGTTGTTCAATAGCGATTTGTAAAAATATGAGTGAATGGAATAAACACTATTATGAAAATATATATGTTGTTTTTTTATTTAATAAAAATTAGTAAAGTCCTCAGGTATATCGAGACCAGGGAAATAAGGATTCATTTTTATATGGAGGATATTATAGATTCCAGTTCAAATTAAATAGGTTCTCATACATAAGATAGGTCAGCTATACAAAATAAAGTAGTGCATCAAAGCTACGCTAAGGCAGTACGAAGTTCGCCGGGTCAACTATTTGAAATAATTTGACATGATAGACGTTTACGTAAACTTTACAGGAAAAATAAAACGATGTCTCTAGGTAGCAGCACTCTTGACAATTATATGTACTTGATTGACGAAATTTTGTTCAGAACTCTCCGACTCTCTCTTGGTCGTTTTTGTGACTATTGACGATGATTTGACATTCGACTTCTAGGCGAAACGAAGTTCGCCGGGTCCGCTAGTATGTCAATAGAAGTACTGACTTCTCACTGGAGAACCGTTTTGACAAAATGGTTTAATTCTTTGGTCAAACTGGTTTCTAAAGAAAATAAATGACAATTTTGCATGTAACATTTTGCAAGCGATTTTCTTTGATGTCAGTACTGGGTTTTAGTAATGGGCTAAAAGGCTTGAGTTTTGAAAATAACATCTAGACTTATTTAAGGAATACCCCTAATTACTTCATCTATTTAATAATTAATGAAAATATACATTTATCTTATTATGAACTCTGGTAACACTGCTCTGTTAATCAACGGAATCGTCGAAAAAAAACATAATAACCTAGTTATATATAATATCGTTAAATCAAGTGATGGCATTTGCCAATATTACTAGACGTTCCCTGGATGGATTATTTCGTTTGGGATTGCGGCCACATTTTATGTTGGCATCAACATCACCCATTCTAAAGTATAAAATTCGGATTACATAATGGCCGACAATAGAATGTATATACAACCTATGTATTGTTTTTATTCTTCAATACACTTCATTTAGTGCTCGCGGCGCCGCAAAATGGTATCCGGACCCTGAATTTATGAAGCAATTTAGTGGACCCGTGATGTATCCCGATGATGTTACATCGTTGTGGAGTGTCCCGCCATGGAACAGTGTGTAGTTAACATCAAGTTATAATTTGAGTAGCATTTAGCTAACATTAAAATTTAGGCAAAGTGACACCCGTGGAGAAATCTGTACGAAATTTAACACTTAACTTTGGACCCCAACATCCCGCTGCCCATGGAGTCTTGCGCTTAGTGCTCGAACTGGATGGCGAGGTACATGTAAATGTATAAGAGAAATGTACATATATAATTCATACTTTATATTTACAGACTGTTATCCGAGCGGATCCACACATTGGTTTACTGCATCGCGGCACTGAAAAGTTGATTGAGTACAAAACCTATACACAGGCATTACCATACTTCGATCGTTTGGATTATGTATCGATGATGTGCAATGAACAATGCTATTCGTTGGCAGTGGAGAAGTTGCTTAACATCGACGTACCCCTAAGAGCTAAATACATACGAAGTAAGTTTGAAGATAATGCAAACAAAACAATAAATGATTTTGATTTATCTAAACGTATTTTTAATATACAGTTTCTAATTGAATAATACGTTAAGATAGTAAAATCATTGCGCCTCCTATATAATTTCAGCGCTATTCGCCGAGATTACACGGATTTTGAACCATATAATGGCTGTTGGCACTCATGCTCTTGACGTTGGAGCTCTAACTCCATTCTTTTGGCTTTTTGAGGAGCGCGAAAAGATGATGGAGTTCTATGAGCGTGTATCGGGCGCTAGAATGCATGCTGCTTACATACGACCAGGTGGCGTTTCGTTGGTAAGACGATTATACCTTTTGAATTAAATAATTTAATTTAAAATAAACACAGACTGGGGAGCCATTGAAACCGCTGTAAATTTTGAATAACAATTGTGAACGGTATCCAAAAGTACGCAAAAAAAACATCCTTATTTTGGCCCGCTTAATATAAATTTGTGGTCCGTTTGAGACAATCGGGTCCCGGTCAAAGGTCAAAGAAGAAAACGACTAAAGCTAAAAAACAAATCAAAATCAAATTCAGTTATTTTCAGCCTGTTAAATAAGATCGAGCTTCTAGATCATAGAGCAGCCATAGAAACGATCGGTAAAATTTATGAAAATATAAAAATGTAAATGTTTTTATTTTTATACACCATCCGAAAGGATTTTGAATACGTGTCCCTACTAAACGACTCAAACATCTGCCATTATGCTATTTTAAATAAAGTAAAAACATTTATTTGTAGCATATTTTTTGAAAGTATTTTATGTGATTTACGCTTACGATTTCATAGGCATCCCTGATATACTAAGGCCATGATCGCTGATTTATTGCAGGACATGCCTCTGGGGCTTATGGATGACATCTATGAGTTTTCATCAAAGTTTGCCGAACGTCTGGACGAAGTGGAAGATGTCTTAACTACAAACCGGATATGGGTGCAACGAACCGAGGATATTGGCATTGTGACCGCTGAGGAAGCCTTAAATTATGGGTTTAGCGGTGTTATGCTTCGAGGCTCTGGGATCAAGTGGGATCTGCGAAAACAGCAGCCATATGATGCCTATCATCTGGTGGACTTTGATGTTCCCATTGGGACCAAAGGCGATTGCTATGATCGCTATCTTTGCCGTGTGGAGGAGATGCGCCAGAGTCTCCGAATTATTGATCAATGCTTAAATCAAATGCCAGCGGGAGAAATTAAGACGGATGATGCCAAGGTGACGGCGCCCTCACGATTGGAAATGAAGACATCAATGGAAGCATTAATTCATCATTTCAAACTATTCACGCAAGGTTATCAAGTACCTCCGGGATCCACTTATACCGCCATCGAAGCTCCGAAAGGGGAATTCGGAGTATATTTAGTTTCCGATGGTTCAAGTCGTCCCTATCGCTGTAAGATCAAAGCTCCCGGTTTTGCTCATTTGGCAGCGCTGGAAAAGATTGGCAAACAGCATATGTTGGCTGATGTGGTTGCCATTATTGGCACTTTGGATGTTGTTTTTGGTGAAATAGATCGTTAGATTGCTAAATATAAATATCAATGTATTGAAAATATTGATGATTAATAAAATTGCGAAGACGAATTATACTTTTTTTGGGTAAATATATCGTTTTGTCTGATAAATTGCTAAATCGATAATCGGTGTTTCGGTTGAATAGGTGGTTAAAAGTAAGCAATCAAAATTAGATATGTAGACTTGAAATAGTCAGAAAGCATTTAAAAAAAAAGTGTAAATATAATAATATATATATTTGGTTTAATTCAACTTTATTATTACCATATTTTCATTTCACAAACCTCTTAAAATATTACAAATAGTGATTTCTTTGCCAAACAACATTGAAGATATACAATACACTTACTACTTTATAGTTTAACCAATGTGTTTCTGGATCTCTCTGTAACATTTATAGTTAAATATATTTATATATGGATTGCGCAGCATTACACCCATTTTTTTGTAATATATATATATATATATATATGATTTTTTTTGTTAGTTTATAGTCACATATTAACTCTGAGACTCTAATATGGGAAAACTAAGGGTAGTTCATCGCAATGCTTTAGAGTTTTAGTATTTTTAAATGAGAAAAAATAATAATTTGTAACTACTAAATTATTTGATATATTTTATTAAATTGTATCAAGTAAATTAACACTTGTTTGTTATATATTATCATTTCGATATCAGAATATAGACCTAAGATTTTTAATAACACTAAATTTATTTAATTAATTAATATTCAATAGCACTAATTTGTTACGTTGCATTTGCAAATCTGTACACGAGACATTTTTTCGGGAAAAATTTTTTTCGGTAGGTTTTCAATTTATCTGTTTGCTATGCATTTCTTCATCGTAAATATTAGGTCTTTTTAAATATTTTATTTTTTATTCTAAGTGATCACATTGAAACTTTTGTTTTAGAAACGGTTTTTATGAGTTTTATTATTTTTTTTTTTTATAATAAATAACATTTGTTGTTGTCTAGAAGCTTTAACAATGAATTGTTTTTTAACTACGTAAATCTCATATAATCCATAAATTGTATTAATCTAAGAGTGCTATTTTATTCTCAACAAGCGCGAATTTATTAATTTTTTACGCAATGTAATGAGTTTAAATATTTTGAACATAGCTTATACAAAATAGAATATGATTTGTTTATGGGGGTATTGCAACGCTCTAAAATATCAATAAGACCGTAGCAAATCATAGGATTGCTTTTGAGAAACGGCTTTCTTAATTGGGCGACAACAAGTCCTAAATGTGTATATTTTACAGAGCATTTATCTAAATAAAAAGGTGACATGGTGGAGCTTGGTTCTTAACATAAAACTAAATTTTTGAAATGTCTCTTATTATTTTCCTACCTTAGAATCTAACTAAACTTCTTTGTATTAGATTACAATACAAAAAATTGCCTGAAAAATTTTAACTAAACGCTTACAAATAAATATGTGGGTGTGTGTGTGTGTGTCGTTATCCAAGCTTAATAATCATTCGCATATTTCAAGGTTCATTAAGCTTTCCATTGTTTTGGTTTGTTGGTCAATCGCCATTAATTAAGATATATAAATTTGATGCCTTTTATTAACAGGATAGGCATTCAAATCATGTGATATTTATTTAAGACTATTTGAGGATGTCGGTAAATTTATATCGGCAGTAATTGATTCGGACGATTTTTTCATTTTCTCACAATAATCATTAAATATGTCACGAAAGCGTATCCAGCATTTTTCCGGTATAGTTATCGATGTACGAAAGTTATTTTTAACCTTTGTATATATACATAAATATATGTTATATTTGATGTATATGATATATTTTATACTTACTTCGCTTATCCTCATGTAGACACCTCGATTATTTTGTCCTATGTCAAAATAAAAGTTCTTATTATCAACCTTCATATGCCGCTCTTCAGGTAAATCTCCTTTAAATCTGCTGAGTAGAAGAATGGAAGGATCGAACAATATAGAATTTCCGGGTTGAAATCAGTGGTGCCCACACGCATACATAGACACTTTAGAATAGCATTTGTTTGAGTATGACAGTGCTGTCTTTGCCGATGGCATACAAACGCTAACACTGTCGGTGGGGCATCAATGATTTAAATCGTAGTACAAAATATGTGTAACATAAAAATTAAGGTAAAATGTTTGCTAAATGGTTATAAACGTCTATTCGAAGTAGACATTTTGGATCTCTAAATATAGAAGTAAGTATATTGTTTAAATAAACTAATTTTGAATCTGTACCCTCCATCGTTTGCCCCAAACTCCTCAAGCAAATCGGTTAGTGCATCACGAAACTCGATCATTCCCTGAGCTGGTAACGCTATTTGAGATCTAGGTCCGCCTCTGGTTATGGTTTGCGATACCTGTAATATAGTTTTATTAATGAAAGTATTAATTGCATTAACTTGGCATTTTTACCCGTAGAAAACGTCCGCGAGCATTTTCTTTTAGATCCAAGTAATATCTTCGATAATCTTTGATCATCATTTCGGATTTTAATTTACCATCTTCCGGTAGATTGTCAGTATTCGGGGGACCTAGTTATTTTTTTATTTTTATTTTATTTATAATATTTATTTTAAGAAAAAATACACAAATGTTAAAAATACCTAGAGATGAATAGTAATCACTAAATGATGACAAGTGATCGCGAAATTCTGCTGCCGTTGAAAGGGCCAAATAAATTTGGCTTCGCCGGCCATCGGCACCAATCTGTAAATTCATAAACAAATTCATTGCAGAATGCATCGTATAAAAATATCTATTTAAATATATAAAATTAAAGCGATTTTTTTAAAATCATTGACGATTTCGACAATACCAACAAGCTGTTGGACGATTTGGGCACAAGGTAGTTCGAGAGCGGGTATAACCATAACAATCAACCTATACTCGGATCTGGCAATACTGAAAGCAGTCGAACTTTCGAATAGAGCGCGATCTAAGAAATACCACGGTTAAGGAATACCCTGATAGCCAAACGGCCATCAAATCATACGCGATATGAAAGACTTTGGACCCTATTGGCCAAATGCAATGAGCCACTAAATAAACTCTCGGAACACAACCAGTCACAAATACCTTGTGCATCCGGATACAAAGACATACCTTGAAATAATAAAGCTGGCGAGCAGGATCGGAAAGGATCAGGAGAAAGCACAGACACAGCAAACATTCTAATTTCTCTGAACCTAGTCCAAGCGGGACAATTTTAAAGAAAAACATTAGAATAATATTAGAGCTGTTCCTATAAGATAGGACTGCCCAACAACTTACATTAAGAAGCTGCAAGGAACCATGTGAACAGGAGACACCGGAGTATCAGAACTCAACCGAATCAGGAAACGTCACTTCGGATCATACTACCTCTAGTCGCGTAGGAAAGTGGAAAATCAGGCGTAATTGCTATCCTATGTTATCTATTTGACACGGGATGGTATTGAAGCAACAGCGCTGACAACAACCGAAAAGTTTGTGGATCGAAACAGTTCTTACGTTACCAATAAGGAGCATTACAACCTTAACCTATTTACATACATACTTAACCATATGTTTACAATGAATTGAATTGAAGGCATTTAAAATAAAAAATTACGAAAAATTCATTAAATTCAAAACAAATTTTTATACGGATTGCATCAATTTACATTCATATTTCTTAAGATATGAAGATATTTTCGGCTATTTTGGTTGTCCGAAACTCCTATGAACAATGACCGACTATAGGTAATTCTGAAGCCAGAGTGAGAGAGAGCTCTGGAGCCAGCAGTTCTCTTGAACTTGATTTGACTTGAACAATTCAGAACGAAAATTCATTGAGTAAAACTTGTAGATTTTACTCAATTTTGTGTGAACTGAGAAACGATATTATCGTGGTCAGCTAAAAGATTGCTTGCACAGTGAACTTTTTTAAAATCTAAATCTTAATAAGACTTTGGTTGTAACTTATTATTTACCTCGGCGACTTTTATAAAGCGGCCCCTTCGATTCTGCTTAACATCCAAATAAAATCGTTTCGATTGTATCTGAAGCATTTTCGTAGCCAATTCCTGCTCAACGCCACTGCCACCTGAAATCAAATGCCAGAAATTTTGAGAACTACCACACGAGACGATATTGTATACATACCTTTCACAGAGGAATCAAACTCATTTCGATTCGACGAGCCCTCCATATTCGCCACATTATATTCTGTGACATAAGTAAATACATATGTATGTATGTATTTTTCTATAATAGGAGTATTTAATAAGCTTACTTGATCCTGAGATGCCTTCATCTCCACTTCCCAAATCTGACATTATCCGACTCTACTGAATTGTTTCAGCCTTAGCTTAGTAAATTTAGTTCCTTTCGTAACTTCCGATCTGCCAGTTAATCCGTCTCAATCCTTCTACGCCTTCTATTTGATCATGTAACCACTCATCTTATTATCTTGGCATGTGCTTGACCATTGCTCTAAACATAAAATGTTTCCATATTCCAATAATCATCAAGACAAATATTACCAATGACTGCTTGCTAAAGCACCCAACACAGACAAATGTACAAATCAGCTGTTTAACTTTTTCGTTCTCGTGCAATGCAAAAACAAAGGTTCAAGGATTTTATATATGTATGTTTGTATGTAAATACGAATGCGTACTGTGTACATACATATGTACATACAAATGTATTTATTAAAGTACGCTTGAAAGGTAAGCGGAGTATGTACAAATGTACATATGTATGTATGTTTAGTAGTTTATATAATTTGAATTTTTTAAGTTAGAGGTAATAACTTATAATATTTATTTTAAAGCATCTTAAAAACTTTGCCCTATATTGCGGGGAAATATGCTTTTGACTACTTTCATCACTTCTGCAACACTTACTTTCGTTTTTAAATAGTAGATTGTACATAAATAATTAAAATACAAATTTTGTACGTAAAGTGCGACAAATACAACCACATAAACACACACTGCAACAGTAATTCGTTTTTAACCCGATTTGTTAGCTACAAAATAATACCATTATTATTTTTCGTTCTAAATACTTTTTAAGATACTACAAATTCGTTAGAACGAAGAAAATATCTTCCAAATACCTTAACGCATTTTTCATCGCGAAAGAAAACTTTTTGTTTCGAATTTGTTTTGCTATTTTATTTTTTGCAAAATCGAGCCTTATTTATTTTTTTGTATGATGTACTGCTTGATGTTTGTAAGGGCAGAGTAGGGGTACGTCACGCGCAGTATCTAATATATAATGTGGCGTTAGGAAATTACTCAGATTTTAGTTCTCCAAACAACGCAGCGAATATCGTATAACGTAGCGTAAGCTGCAAGCTCCATCTACAAAGCTTTTTTCATCGTAGTCTTTCTATTGGCGGCTTTTATTGGTTGCCCGTTCGTGGCTCGTCGTCGTGGTCGTCGGGTTTTTATGTTGTATATTAAACAGAAGAAACAGTTTAAAAATTATCATAAATCTTTGCCGAAAGTTCTGTTTTGATTCCTGCAGAGCGGTACGCGGTATGTGGTACGTTTGCAGTGCAATTTAATAGATACGTTACTACTCTTTTTAACGAATGTGTGTGTACATACCTATATCTCCTGCATATACATACATACATACATACAAAAAATTGAAATTGCATACATATAGCATACATATACCTTCATATATTGGTACATAGGTGCATACATGTAGTTGTCTGCAAAAATGTGCAGTTCAATTAAAAGCAGCAAATTTAAAAAGGAGCAGGAGCCTTTGATAAGAATGTGTAACGTATTATATATGCGAATGCAAGAATTCCCTTTTACGTACATATGAACGTGAGTACATACATGTACATGTACATGTACATATGTACAAATATATGCCTATGTGCTGCCATAAAAAATATTATGTAAAACATATGTACATACATTCTCTCATTTCATCTCTGCTTGCCATCTGTCCCACACATTCACTTAGTAGGAAAAGCGAAAACCGAAGCATCTCTCAGGAGAACCACAATTTAGATACAGATATACTTACATACAATTATGTACATGTATGTGTACAAAGAATATGAATATATTTTATCTTTTATTTTTGTGTCATGTCTCTGTGCGAATATATATGTACATACATATAAAAAGAAATACACACAAATACAAATACTGTATTATTGCTTATTTATGTCATGTGCAAATGTACATACATATGTATGTATATGCATTTTGTGGGTAACACTGAAAAAAATACTATGCCATTGTAATATACATATGTATGTAAGCTAAAATTAAAAATCAACTAATTTTTGAATAAGAAATAAAGCTTTTTAACTTTGGAATATATCTACAGACTGTCCAACTTAATAGCTATTCCATTTTATTTGTTTATCTCAGAGCTTGTGAATGAATGAAATTAAATGTTCACTAAGAAATTTTAGTACAAATTGTATGATCTAAGAAAAAATTTTGGTTGCACAAGAATAGAAAGCTGTTGAAACTTTATAAGCTAATTTATTTTTGTTCCTTTAATATCCCACTCAGGCATTGCCGAAAAAGCATTTATTTATTTTTTTTCTCTGTGCACTCTCTGAGAGTGACTCTCTTTCGGTGCTCTTTTCGGCAGGAATACCGATACTTGATGAACACGAACGGTCAGATACGGATAGTAGTACACTTTGCCAAAATATTTAATTTGCTACGGTTTTGTTAAAAATAATAGAAAAGGTAATATAACTGCTTCTAATTCTACGCTCATGTTTCCGACGCTTTAAGAAATACACCTCTGTAAATATTGAATTGATAAATATAAATAATATAAAATAAATAAATAAATAAATAAAATAAAATATAAAATTGATTTGATAAATATGATATTATTCAATGATATTATTTATTGATCGAACATATCTAGCCAAGTCCGCCTATTTCTATACAATTTACCTATAGGTTTAAAATTTTTCCAAATCGTCTTAAAATATAAATTCCTAAAATCTTCGGGATCGGCCAACTATAGCTGGTGGAGATTAATGGAAAACCTGATGGTCGCTAAATATATATATTATTATTCTCTAAAGCTTTAAATAAAATAGGAGGTAAACCTATGAAATTTGTTGTAATTTTTACAAAATATGTTCTTTTAGCTTTAATTTGGAGTAACTGTATCTTATCGGCTCTCGGAACACTATTTTACTCCTTTCAAACACACAAACAATATGAGTTCTTTCGAGAGTGCGTACTCGTTTGAGGGTGTGTATTGGTTTGAGTTGATTTTGCTAAAGTTTCTGGTGCAGTAACTATCTATATATGTACATATCTATATACATATATACGTATATACGTGAACACCTACATAAGTGCATTTACAGATGCACATGAAATAAATACATTAATAGAAGCATGGGCAGAGGTTTTCGCTTCGTTGCATTTCGTGGCTTTGCTTAAAAATATTATGTGTATGCATATTTCTATCAAGACATTACATTCATTCACATGTACATACATACATATGTACATACATATATCATTTGAAAGTTTCGACATCCACATATCGAACATTCACGTTTAAAATAAATATCCTTTGATATCATTATTTTTCTTACACATTTTTGCTGTATCTTGCATAAAATTAAAAATATTTTATAATCATACATAAGTGGCGCAGTACTAAAAGTAAATAGAAAATTTTACTTAGCACGTGGAAATTAAGATGATAATTAAGGTTATAGATGAAGGTAATACTACTGCGGTTGGCTAAGGAAGTTAAGTTCGGTGCAGGTCGGACAGTTAAAAACGTGTAAGGCAAATAGCAAAACTGATTCGATGCGATTCCTGTAGACATCATACTGTGAACTCCAAACTCAGGAACTCAAAGATATTTTCGACCGATTTCAGCCTTGCCGACATATGAACTGCTTGCAAAATAAATAAGACTATGCTGAAAAGACCGACTGGCGGATAGACAGACGGACATGGCTAGCTCACCTCGTTTGGTGAAGCTGATCAAGAATATACATATATACTTTATAAGGTCTGAGACTGCCTGCGTTGCAACTATCATGACAAAATTATAATATCATCTACAAGGCTATTAATATGTCCAAAGTATTTATTTATAAGTGATCACCAGTTGATTTTGCTGTTACATATCGGCAATGAATTTATTTATATTTTGTTCATATGTTACTGTTTAAATTTAATGTTTACTCTATTAAATCTAAGATATAAGTTGTCCTGAGAACGCTACAGCGAAAATAATTTATTACATTTATTTTATTTGTAGACGTATTATCAAAGCGATTGGCACTTTGGAAAAAACTTACTTAATACATAAATTGACCTGGAAAAGTAATATTATTAAATAAAATACAAACTGTAACATCGCCATATGAATGGGATTGCTGGGACTGGAATTTTTAAAAGGACACTATCTCATAAAAGAACTGTCACTTTCATCCCTATTAAGATAACGTTCTAATATACATATATTGTAGGAGATGCAAGTGGAAAGTAAAGAAATCCCACTAATAAGTAGTTCCTTCACATATGCGCCTAAGGTGGAGTCATTATATATTTTAGAAATAAATCCAACTCGAGCCACAGAGGAGTTAATCCGAATTTTGAAACCTATCATCAAGTTTGCATCTCTGATCCTGCAGGAGAATAAAGCCATCATTCACCGGGCTAGTAAGAATCACAGTAATAGTAATAGTAGTATAATGGCATCTAAAGTGGATATTAACTTAGCCTCAGCAGTTGGTACTGTGCCATCTACTTCGTCATATTTGAGTAGCACGCCTCCAGGTAGTAATAGCAACTATGCCTCCAGTCTACAGGAAGCGAATAGAAAACGCCAGAGGCTGTCAAATAATCAAGGAGACTCAAACAGTCGCGATACCAATTCGAATGCAAATAACGCCTGTATATCAGACAAGTCTGAGGACTATAACGAAAAAGACAGTATCGAAAGGACATTAGATGTAGATATTTTGGAGAAAAAAACATCATCCGAAAATGAATTCTATGTGGCGCCGGAGCAAGCTTTAGTTACTAGCGTAGAGCTAGTGGTCCCTGCACCTCCTCCTCCGGTGAAAAATCCAGAGTTAGAACCAAAGTCTAACGATGGTGTTCGGTATAATAACTCTAGTAGTAGTTCCTGCGACTCTACTAGATTATTATTATTACCAAATGATAAAATCGATGGTTGTGTAAATGACTCTTCTTCCAGTTTGAAAATAAGAATTCCTACTAAGTTAGCATTAACAGCAACAGATACAACGGGTGATATTCTGATGTCCGATAGAAGGACTTCATTGTGGACACCTCACCAAGACCAGTCCGGGCACGCCTTGAATGACACAAATAAGCCAGAGCTTGTAAATAATGTAAGCCCCGACTTACCATACCAACAGCATCATCGACACTCTGAACTTTTGCTTCAAGTCGAAAAGGAAACCACGGAAATAGGAGGATTTTCAGTGCCATCACAGCAGCTTCACCAACATAATTCTTTAACGCAGGAGCAACATTATGGACGACCAGCAGATCCAAATTCTATTATAGATGGCCAGTTGCGTAATAATTTGTATGCACAAATGTTGCAGCAACAACATCTTCAACAACAAAATCATCAAGAACAAATTATGCATAGGCAAAGTCCGAGACACCAACAGCATCATCCACCAAGTTATACCAACTATAATGCTCCAATATTTTATAACGCGCCATTATTTGGTGCGTCACAAAGTGATCATAATCTTCGCCAGCATCAACAACATCCAATGGAGTGTCACGGGCTTCTGGAACAATCGAAATCTCTTTCTTCCCACCTGCAACACCAACAGCATTACCAACATCAACTCCAACATCAAAATCAGCATCAACAGCATATTCAGCAGCAACACCAACAGCAACACCAACAGCCACAACAACAACCACACCAACAACAGCAACATCAAAACCATCAAGTCCAACAGCAACATCAAATTCAACAACACCAACAGCAACATCATATGCATCAACAGCAGGTGCTAATGCCAGAGCAACACCAGCAAAGACAGTTGCACGAATCTTATCACGATCTCATTATGGAGGATTTTCACGAGGAACCAAGCTCGGCCTATAAACTGTAAGTATTCAATATTTCTCATTACTAGAAAAACAGCTACAAAATCTAGGTTTCCCGCGACTATATTTTGTTGTCGTTAAATGTAAAATTATTTTGAATATATTTTTGTATATTAATTTGTATTTAAAACCATTTAGGTGCATCTTATACATGTCTCACTACTAAAAAGTTGAAAAACAAGTAAGAAAACTACAGTCGAGCGTGCTATGTGCGTTAAATATAACAAGTACACACTTGTCTTTTAGATTTGTAAAAAGCCTTTTTTACCTTTTATACCAGATTAAAAAGTATTTAAAGTATATACATTTGTGCATATGTCTCTGGTTCAACATGTAATACTTTAAGTATGTACGTAATGCTGGATTTTGATGGATATTATTTCGTGATAGCCAATTTTGGTATATAAGTGTTATACATATATGTTTAACACAGAAAATATCATTGCCAAAAATACGCAAACCTTCCTAAAATTTAAAGTCATTTGAATTTAAATGGGCGTCGGGAATCAAATACTCAACTAATAAACTATTAAAACTAACTAATATAAAAAAACAAGTAACATGTAAGAAAGTTACAGACGAGTGTGCTCGCCTTTGAAATACTCGGTACGAGAATAGTTGTTATTTATATAATCGATAGGTGTCTGTCCTCCTGATTTGTAATTTTAACAGCGAGCTGGAAACGTGTTTGAGCCTTACAAAATATCAAAAACCATTTTTTTTAATATTATCTAAATACATTTTTTTCTTGTAATATTCACATGGACGTAAGTTTTTCTGTAGCAGCACACTAAACAAGGATGAAACATGTTTCTTAAGTTTTTAATTTAGTTTCAATTTTAAATGTTTAAAATAAATTACCTAGCTAGTCCGCGGTTAGATCAATCCCACGACCTTATGGGCTACCTGGCATATAGTGCAATTCCAACGCTTTATGCCCTATCTGACCATTACAACGTCATTGAGTAATAACTCCGATAACTTTATATAAAAAGTCAAGCCTATATTCTGATGACGGAAGTGAGCTTTGCCAAATTTTAAAACAAACTTAATCTGTGAAGTGATGTTTCACATGAACCGGCAAACGGAAATGTCTAAATCGATTCGCCAGGTGGTGCTGATCAAGGATATCTATACTTTAAAGGGTCGAAGATGCTTCCTTCTTCATGTTACGTACTTCGGTTGGTACATTCTCGGTTGTACCATATTGGTACAATGCTCTTGTAAATCGATCTGCACAACCCATGAGCCACGAAATATCATTACCTAAAGCTTAGTCCAAAATGATCTAAAAATATGGATTTTTAGGTAATATGCAAAATGTTATAGGCAATTATAATAATAATAAATAATAAATCTTTAATTCCTCATATTTTAGGTAAAAATGGAAAAAAGGTTTTATTATAAAAAAAAAACCGAAAAAACTTTGGTGGCAGATCTTTGATAAATAGCAATCGAGACGAGACGGGGATCGAAAAAATCGCCATTGCTCCTTCCAAGATAGACTACTCTGACCATGCCGTCCTGCGTGCATCGGGCTTAATTTCATGACAGAGGTCTGCAAGAAGGAGCGCTGCACATAGCTTAAGCATTGGAAGCGTTTTAATATTTAGTGGCGCTACCTTTGACTTTGAAGTCAACAGCGATAATTTATAACCTTCTGGAGTTTTGCTACTAATATAGACACAAGCTTCATAAGCTCTCATGGATGCGTCGGTAATTTGTAATTGACATTGGATCGGTATGCACCGAGGAATCGACTCTTTCAATTCAGCGTATTCCATGCTGTTTCAAAATGCATCGGAATCGACCCATCCCATTCCTGATAAAAGATCCACGATCGTTCATTTTTACGAATTCAGAATTACGTTTTTATTTTTATAAAATTAAGATTAGTATATAATAATAAATAATATATAGTAAAAAAAAGTTAGAAATTTTAATTTCCATCGAAAAAACCGTGTAGCATGGAGGATTGGAATCTGGGGGAAACGGGCTTATGTAGTCTTCGATTTTAAATGTTCACTTAAATAATTATATTTTATCTTGAATAATTGACTAATTTTATTATTTAGAACGCTTTCACCAAACAACGTCAAATCTGAAAATCAGGACGATGGATATGAGACAAGTGCCGGCGATGTTTTAACACCAAACTCGCATAGTTCGTCTACAAACTCGGTGACGCCGCACCATCAAATGCAACATAATCTAAGCAACGGAATAATATCAAATAATCCTAGCCAGAAGAAATCCGATGAGCAACTACTGTTGTTGTCAAAGAATCCAATCAACAATGAACCAAGTGCTCCCTCCACTGCGACAACTGCCCTTGGTCATTCCCATCTTGATCAGGTCATGGCGACGGCCTCATCTTCTCAATGTTCAAATCCCACAACTGTCGTTGATCCGTTCAATTTCATGGGTGAGGAGATGCGCAGCATGCTTTCATCGCCAGCAGCTCATCATCGCCATATAGAAGGCATTACTTTAGGACCTGCGACGAGCTATGCGACAAGATCAGAATCAGGATCAGAATCAGTACCATTACCAGTGCCAAGCGATACTATATTTCAACATCCTCCGCATCATGGCAAAAATAATTTAGATAACAGTATTAATTCAAAGCCAACGCCAAAAAAAAGGGGAAGAAAAAAAAAAATTTTGACTACAACAGAATGTACTAATGAAGCATCGACGACAACATTAGTAACTAATCAGGAGTAAGTTACAACATATATTAAAATAAGTTTTTCGTTAAAAGTCGAGAACTCATACTTACATTTACATAAGCATCAATTTAAAGTTGGAATTGTGCATTCAAACTCAACCCCAATTCTGAAATTTATATACCTTATTCGTAAAATATGAAATATATTATGATATTATTTATATATTTTACAGCGCTATTCCTGCTGCAGCCTGTGAAGATTCTTCTGTCGAGCTCCTTCACCCACAGAAGCCTAAAGAACGGAAAAAGCACGATCGCTTCAATGGAATGTCCGAGGTTGAAGTTATCAAAAGGACGATTCCCGATCATCTGTGTGATAATCTCGATATAGTTATAGTGAGTTGTAAATTTCGGATAATACATAAATCATTTAATATTTTTGATACAAAAATATTAAGATTAATAATCAATTATTAATAATATTTACTTACAGGTCGGTATAAATCCTGGATTATTTGCCGCTTACAAGGGACATCACTACGCAGGACCTGGTAATCATTTCTGGAAATGTCTTTACATGGCGGGCCTCACCCAGGAGCAAATGAGCGCCGATCAAGATCATCAATTGCTTAAGCAGAGCATTGGTTTTACTAATATGGTAGCTCGAGCTACTAAAGGTTCAGCTGATCTTACGAGAAAAGAAATCAAGGAAGGAAGTCGGATTTTGTTAGAAAAGTTGCAAAGATTTCGTCCGAAAATTGCTGTTTTTAATGGGAAATTAATCTTTGAGGTTTTTTCCGGCAAAAAGGAATTTCATTTCGGAAGACAACCAGATCGCGTCGATGGCACTGATACGGTGAGTTACGTTTTTAATTCTATGTATAGTATATAGGTATATAAATTTTTACATATGTATGTACCATTTTTTTCCTTACGCAGGAATTATTGTTTCACTAATTGAAGTTTGAAATAAAAGTTGTTAGTTTCTTTAAAAAAATTGAACTTACAGTTACATTGAGCTTACAGTTTAAAGAATATCATTTTTCTTTGTTTCTTTTCTTTTTAATTTTACGTGATACTCAAACACCGGGGGCTGCTATGGTTTATAAATAATGGATTTTTATAATCTTTATAAAAACGTGAAGTGATAAAAAAAACAAATTAATTTTGTACCGCCTGTTTAACTTTTGCCATTTAGTGTAGTGCCAGGGTAGTGTGTAGGTTTTGCACTACAATTAGATTAAGCCGTTACGTAAAAACATTGGGATCCGTTTATAGTTTTAAATAATTTTATAACCTAAAATGAAATGAATATTTTCATTTTATTTGAAAAAAAAAAAAAATAAAAAATAAAAGTAAATGTTCCATGGGGAGCAGCACTCGGTGGCAGCGCGGCCGCTCTAGTACAGTCAGGCGCACAGCAAACTTCGTATTTGCTCGACACTCACACAACGCAATACGCTTGTCATAGTAAGTTTTTTGCGAACATATTTATCTGAATTTCGAAGCTTAGAAAAAGAAAAGGCGGCATATAGGAATAAATCTTACTAGACCAGACCCCAGATCATTATGACCTCTACGACTTCCACTTTAAAAAACTAACAAACTCTATCATTATTTGCTATCAGAATGGAAGGGGCTTACGTTGTAAGCTTCCTAAATTGTATTCTGTTAAAGCCGAGATCCTTATTTTCGAAATTTTTCCAGCAATGTTCACTGTATACATGCTGGGATCGGACTATCCGGCAAGGTGGTGGTGTTCTCATGGTGGTTGACTCCACATTCAAGTCGGATTTATTAGTTTTCGACGAATTCCCTTGTGTCAAGCTACCTGTTAAAGGTTTTTTTATATATATTTTAATTATATTACATGTTCCTACATTCCTCAGTTGTCAGAACTTCCTATTTCTCTCTATTTCTATATCTCTGCTTTGTCTCTGCCCCGGCAAAAGTCAGTTTGGTTCCGCCACTGACACAGCTGAAAGATCTATATCATCCTATGTTCGATGTAACTATCGATATTGAAGCTGATCTGGAGTGTAAGGATGATGGGCTACCTAAAAAGGTGCACTTCTTCCCCAGGGCGGACTTCGAATGGCTAATCAATTTAATATCTGAATTTGGAATTGGTCCGAGCTCTATATGTGTAACATGGCTAAATGGCTTTAGATATTTCTTACAATGACATGAATTCCCTGTGATCCGTTGTACTATCCGTCAATCTCAAACATGCTTCCCTGGTTTAATAAAAAGTTGACTCGCCTCAAAAACATAAAGTCCAATCTCTATTCAATCTGTTCTCAATCTGTTTTAGCTCACTATTTAACTCGTTGCAAGGTAACGTTCTTGCATTACCCAAAACAGTTTTATAATTTTGTCCATACTAAATGAAAATATTACAGCAGACACTGATCAGGCAATCGCCAATCTTTTTGCTTATTTTTTTTCAAACTACCTATTCTTCGTCAATCGATTCAAATCAGACCTACTAGTACAACATGCCCAAATCGAACCGAATCTTCAGTCCAAGTTTAAACGAAAGTTCGCTAAAGGCTGTTAAGCCTGTTTTTGCGACTGGTCCCTATGGAATACCAGGCTGTGTGCTTAGGTACATTGCCTATACCTTGTGCATTCCCCTTCTAAAATTGTATACCTTCATCCTAGACAAAAAATTTCTACTTTTCACTCTAGGCCTTTTTAACTGGTTTGCTGAGTGAAGGTTACCCTCCTATACAAATAGACTTCTCCTAATTAACATACATTTCTTAGCAAACTATCCTAGGTATAAGGTAGTTATATATACATACCAGCTTAATTTTCACGTACCGAGTACAAATACTAGATACTATTGACCTATAGTGTTGCCCCAATGTAGAAGATCGAATGAAATGCATAAACCCTTTAGAGTTTCATACGAAAATTATAAAGATATGTACCCTATAACTTCAGAGGTAGATAGCCTTTCTAAATTAAAAATATTAATTTTAATTACCTAAGTTAATGCAAGCAAACATTTAGATAGCACGCCAGTAGTTTATTTCTTAGCAAACTTATCTATACTTTCCCATATTGCGCCTACGAAAACCTGACCCTAACACGCACGTGCTTGGTGTCGCAAGGGCCACTTGAGTGTACTGTCCTTAGTACATCAACGTCCAAGAAAAAAAGATGAAAACGTTTTAAGCACCTCTTACCCACCCTGCCCTTTTCTTATTTATTAAGATTAAATAATCTTTCTCTTTTTTTATTGCAGTACATTTGGGTAATGCCATCATCATCAGCGAGATGTGCTCAGTTGCCTCGCGCCGCCGATAAAGTACCATTTTACGCAGCTTTGAAGAAATTTCGGGATTTTTTAAACGGTTTAATACCTCAAATTGATGAATCGGAGTGCGTATTTACAGATCAGCGCATCAGGCAGTGTAGCGAGCAGCAACAGAGTGACAACAAAGGCATTCAGTCGTCACAAGTCCATCAGCCTCTCCCATTTGTCAAAAATTGCGGTAGCTCTATTGCTGGTGATTGTGGTGGGAATTCCGACGTTCTTGATCCTATTCTATCTAATAAATTATCGTCATCGCATATAATTTCTAATGCCCAATCTTCAGATAATAATAATCCGTATACTAACAATTCGGCAGATAGTCAAATGCGACATCCGAATGAAAGTACATCGTATTTATCAGTGTTCGGACATCAATCACTTCCGCAGTCACATCCGCAGCAACCATTGGAGAAAAAGAAACGTGGTCGTCCCAAAAAAATCAAGGGACAACAAGAGCTTATTATCGATCATCTTGCGCAACAGTATACTCATCACCATCACCATGATTTTAACAATATACTTAATCTCTCTGTCGTTGAAACGCCAAAAAAGAAACGTGGCCGGCCAAAGAAATTGAAACCCCCTGGTAGCCTTGATAATATATTGGTAAACAAGCAGCTACCGAACCCGAACAATTCTTTGCCTGCTGTAGTCCATCCGCTGGAGCAGCATACAACAACAACAACAACAGATGCCTCGCCACCACAAAGCAACAATCATCAGCAATTGCCGCCTAGTCTGTATAATACTCCACCACCATCTCACATCCTGTACACCGCATCGGCATCACCGATGGCATCACCCGCTGCTGGCCTGAATTGCAATTATACGCAGGTTCATAACCATGGAACTCCTACATCTGTTGCTGTGCAGGAAGCGTCTTCAAATGATCATTTATCATTGCCTAAGCATTCTATTGATCAACAACCGCATTTGGGGGAAACGCCACCACCTAGCTCCCCGAATATGTGCGGCGCTGTGGACTTTGAGCAGGCGGAGAATCAATCACAGTCCAAGGTTTGTTCTACACAAAAGGTTACAGACATGGCTCCACATGTTGTGGAAAAGGAGGAGTATATTGATAGTCCCTCCCACGAATCCCAGACAGTCCAGATCCCTGTCCATCCAAATGAACATCACTGTCACCAACAATGGCTTTCATCCCCGCATCATCATAACTCTCTACAAAATCCCCAATCCAAACAGATGTCTCCTCCACAAATCCAGCATTATCATCATCAGGAACAAACAGAACATTGGCAGCGTGGTTACGAGGAACAAAATCCTCATCCCAATTCTTATTCATTAATTTCTTTGGCACACCAAAATCAACAACATTTAAGTCCAAGGAACACCAATCAATCATTGGGAAACTTTGGCTCTGATATGGCGCGCAAGAGCTTGTGTGGTTTAGAGTCGCTTGTGGATCAAATCCCTGCGATAAGGGAGCATGATGAGGCAATGTCAGCGACGACACAAGCGGCAGCTGCAGCTGTTGAAAGTCGCTTATTAGGTTTACACCAACAGCAACACCAAATCACACAAAAACAACGTTGTAATCAAGATCAAAATTCCTCTGCTACCTTAAACAATAACAATGTGATTAACAATAACAATTTCTCGGTCTCGAGTCTCGTTGCTACAAAAACGGATACCGAGAATATATATCGCAATAACAGCGGCGAACACAGAGGCAGCGTTGAAAGTCACGATAATAATAACACCAACAACGAATATTATCATCACCAACGTCATGTCGTTCCTCCTCATCTGATCGAGACAACTATCAATAGTTCAGAGCCGAATATCCAACATCCACTTCCTCCTCATTCGCATCCGCATTCTTCTTCCCACACTCTGTCGTCTCCTCACTTACATCCTTCTGGTCATCCTTATCCTTCTCCTCACTCACATCCCATGTATATGGAGCTCAACCACTTGAGCCACATCCCTACACTCAATGTAAACTCAGCAGTTTATGCCCCTACGGCATATAGTTCACAACTGCAACATGGCACAGGATCAGGATCTGGGTCAGGATCCGGAGATTACACAACAGGAGCTAGCCATCATGGACACTTTAGTCCAGTTCAGGTTCAGACCTCCTCAACACCAGCGAGCACTACACCAACCTTACATGTACCGAGTCCCAATTATCCGTTTCATCATCATCATCCGTACGGCGGTCATGCGGCGCCTCAAGGGTCCTATCCAAGTTACGTTCATCCATCGCATCATGGTCACCATCCCCCGCCATCACCACATCATCACCATCTGAGCGTTTTTGATCACTTGAAACCGTCCGATATTGGTGGTTATACCGGATTTTGATTAAAAAATGACGAAGAACTAACGAACTTTGAAACAGAAAAAGAATCATCGCAACGATCTATCGAATATAACGACTTAAATGTGACTTCTTAATCGCCAATCGATTATGGTTAAACAAAGTCGTAACCAGAGAAAGACTTCGAATCGCAACGATCCAGCGATTCAATCAGCCGCTTGAACGTATATTGCCAATCGTTAAATTTACTTCTTGACGCATCTCCAGCAATATTTATCAATCTCCGGCCTTGCCGACACTTTCTACTTTTTAAAGATTTTTTTTTTAATTTTTAAAACTTAATAAAAAAAATATAGATTTATAAGAATAACCAAAGACTCCGCCTAATATGTATAATTTTTTAACCGTTATAATACATTACAATAATTAAAAATACTACATACATTTAACGATAATGATACGTAAACGTACAGGAAAAATAATATATATATTACTAAAATATTATTATTAGTACTTAATTATAAGTTAACACAATTAGGATTTATAAACGAAATGCAGACAACATAATTTTATCCCTAAATAGAAAATAAAGTTTCTTAAAGAAATGAATTTGTAGATATTATATTATATTTTATAATTTTGTTATTACATCCTTGTATAATTATAGCTTTCAGCGCACCAAAAAATTAATGGTGGTGCTCTCCCTTAAAAATCGATCAAATAAGAGTAACCTTTAACATTAAATAAATTTTTTAAGTAACTGTTTTCTGACAGTTTGTATATTTTTCTTTAAAAAAATCAACAAATACCCTGGATATTATACATTTCTATTATGATTTACATATGTACTTGGGTTGATGTTTCTAATATTGACATACATATTTATTGATTGGTAAGTAAATATATCCTTCATTCATTCTTTTAAAGCTATTTTGTTGATTATGGATTCATCTGTGCTTATTTCCGTTAGTTTAATTAAGCTTATTTTAGTGCAAATAAAAAAAAAATCGTATTACTAATTGACAGCTCGAATCAATTCATAGTCGAAATCTTCCTTGGGTTTTCATTGAGCCAGTTAAAAAAAATGCCCAATATTTGTTAGAATTTCAACATATATATTTTTATTTGATAATAACATTTTTAAAGTACATGAAAAAAAAAAAAAATTTTTTTTATTTTTATTTTATATATATATTATATATATTATATATTTTATTTACTTTATAAACGGAGTTGTCTTCTGTTTTTGTGTATATAAAGGATTTGGAAATAATATTAATTTGAATTTTCTTATTTATTTCTTAAGATATAATTTTGAAATTTTGAAATATTTAATTTTGACGACGATGTAGTGAAATTGAGACTAAATAGTTAAGAATAAAATGTAATTTAACAAAACGGATCGAGATTGAATCTAAGATTAGGTACTATACTATAAATATAAATAAAATAAACAACTATTAATGTATATATGTGTGAGTGCATCAAAAATCAAATTAAAATAATATGTCGATTAACTTATTAAAGATTAATAATCAATCTCAATGCATTATTGTGTAATATTTCGAATTTAATTTGAAATTATACAGAAAGGATAACTTTAAAGTGTACTTCTTATATATTTTGTTATTTTGTTGTATATTGAATATTATCAAAGCAAACTTATCACAAACATAAAACGGCGCAATTAATAAACGAATATAATCAAATTTATTGGAGTATTATTAAATTTATTAATTAATATTACATTTGACAATTTCTAATATTCCATACGAAATGTCACTTGAAACACACAGATTTATGTAAATAAATGAGTAAAAAACATAAATCCACATTTATACATATTTTGCAAAGACAAACACATTCCTTATATGGGTACAAAATAAAAGTCAAACGTTCAGCAATACGTTATATAATTTTATTAAATTCTAATTAATTAATTTCTGAAGCTGGATAAATACGCATTTGCCAGAATTTTTATTTTTCATTATGATGAAAGAACGTGTGAGAGTATAATTTCTTGAGCAGTACAAAGATTACATGGAGGTTGGAATTTATAGTAATGTAGTGAGAATTTTGCAGTTTTATGTCCCAATCTGAGACAATGGAATTTAATTTCATCCCTCCGTGATATCAGTGTATGATTGTATATGTATGAGTTTTCAGAAAAGTGTTTACGTGTAATTTTTGTTGGTTAATAATTTGCTAGCAAGTTGATATATCATTAAATGTATTACTTACGAAAGTACTAAAATGACTTTTTAAATATGTTGATGTCAGTATAAGTAAGGTGTTCCAACCTTGCTTGGCTTGTATTCTATTGTATTCACAATATAAATCTTTTTTAAAGATCTCAGATGGGTTTTAATTTTTTTTAAAGTAGCTGAATGATGTACTTCATCTTTTGGGCTCTATATCTTTGTTGACTCCATACAAGGATACACTGAAATTGTATTTTTGTTTGGAAAGACATTTTGTAACTCTACCAGTCATTTTGTAATGTTGGTAGAGTTAAAATTAGCCGAAGGATACATTGCATGAGCAATTGTGTTTGTTGCAAATGTGATTATGCTTGCATTTTACTGGGGATAGGCTCTTGCATGAGCGTTTTAAAGTAAAACCTTCCAACTCTGACTTTGTTTCATCTTGGACTTTGAAGCAGTACGGTCAGTACACTCAAGCTGCCCTTGCGACACCAAGCACGTGCCTGTTAGGGTTAGTTGTTAGTAGGCGCGATAGAAGTATATGTAAAGCCTACGAAGAAATTAACTACTGTCGTGCTTCCTGAATAATTGCGTTCATGCGTACTAAGTAAGTTAAGTAAGTTAAAGTTTTTAGTTTAGGAAGGCTATCTTTGTTTGAGGTTATAGGGTACATATCGTTATAATTTGCACATAAAACTCTAAAGGGTTCGTGCATTTCATACGATGCTCTACAGTGGCGCAACATCTAGTATTTCTACTCGATACGTGCAAATTTAGCTGACCTATCAGGTCAGAACTCCCCTCGTCACCACGGATTAGGTGATGAAGGTAATGCCTAGCTAAGTTCTACATTTGACTAAGTATTGTACATTAATTAACAGAAATCTACTTGTGGACGAACTAATGAAGTGTAAAAAGTTTTTGTAACATAAGGGTCATCGAATTTCTTTTACCACCGCATAAGAAATCAAAGCACACCCCTGGCTTTATTCCCTATGCAGGAAATGTGATCGATCAGATCTAGTTTAGGATACAGGCGGACGCATAAATCGTCGACTAAAGTGATTCTTTCCAAAGAGCTGCCGTTCAGCATATAAATCGCAAGCATTAACACGACAACATGTTTTAAAGTTATTGAGATCTGGAGGCTTTTTTTTGAGATTGACGGATAGTATAACGGAACAAAGTTAAGAAAAGGAATTCATTGCATTGTATATAATATCTATGACGTTAGCCATGTCAGTACAAATTATTATTCGGTATCAGCTCCACTCTTTGCTGTAGAATTATGTTGCGGGGGAATACTTTTTCCCCGACACCGGTGCGCTAGAGCTTCAGTCGGTGTTAATAATTAAAAGATTAACGGAGGTTGCCGGAGTGAAATTTGGATTGAGCCTTTTAGCTTTTACTTTATTGAATACTCAAATAGAACTGAACACGACCGTCCTCGGTCGTGGAGATTTCCTTGATGGCTTGCTTTATTTTAATCGAAGTATGTTGTCGCCTCGAGCACTGATGAGCGACAAGTAACCCACTAAAGGTATGTATAAGCTGATGATAAACCACAACTGGAAGACTCCGCCTAATGTTACTTCGTCTTTGAGTTCCTGGATGATGCTTATGTTGTTCTTGTTCATCCGCTTCAGCATTGTTAGACTTTGGACATGGTCGTTGCCCATTATATTGAGCAACGGCGATGCGGCGACGATAGGGATCTTGCTATTGATGGAGATGTAGTTTCTTTATTTTGTGTTGTTGATAAGGGCTGTGCGTTGAAATGTATAGGTTCCATCTAGTGTCATCATGGGGCCATCGTCTATAATGGCATTTGAGGGTTGATCGTTAATGATTATGATCCCCTCGTCTACTTCGGTTATTGGTGGTAAGTGGCTGGGCTGTTTGCAGAAATAAACCATCCCCCCTGAGTGTACTCCGGGGGCGCAGGTATCATGCGTAACATCGCGTCGTTGGTTGTAGCGCAATCAGTGCTGGCCAGGACTCCATCCATGCATTTGCCGTTTGTGTTTTCATACGACAGGAAAAATCATGATCTTTTTTCAAACATTCTTAATTTTTAGGTATTTAATTAATGTGTGGATTATGGAATCGGGCTGAAATACCTTAATAGTTGAAACACCCATCAAACTAACTATGTATAGGGACATTTGTGAGCTGATAAATAAAAAATAAACTTTAAGTTATTGTGGTGAAAAATTGTTGGGTTTATAATGTTTGATCTAGCGATCGTTATAATAGTTTATAAATTTTTTGTGTGTTTCCTACCATCACCAATCATACAGCATATAGACTTCCCATTTCATACAACGAAAATGGAACCAAAAATTTTTAGCGACAGGCCCCAGAGAGCCGTATGCGACAGGCCCCGCAGCTTCGGGAATGCTCGGCAACTTTGCTCTCTCTCTTTTTACGCTCTCGCTCGCATCGACCGTTTAGATCAGATCATTCGCAAAGAGGCGCATCTCGAAGAAGGTTATCGTGTGCTTGACTTGGCCTTTGTATGTGTGCGTGTTCATGCATTCACATACACGGATGCATGTATGCGTGGTTATTCCATTTCGAAGCCAGCAAGATTTTGTCTTTTGCTACTTGGCGTATTCACTATTGGGTTAACAATTAAAATTATAATATTATGTGTTATATTATATTTATTAATATTTCAGCATACCTTTTGTATTTGTTCACAAATACGAATCTGGGATAAGAGTGAAATGTTTTGCGTATATATATTTATCCGAATAAATAAATATTTATCTTCTGAGATGCGAATTTTTCCGTCGGTGACACTAAAACACCAACTACTGCTAGGTGGTTCAAAAAAGTTGAAACCAAATCATCTGTTGTTGGTGTTCTGCGAACGGATGGTGACTGAATACCCTACCGATGTTTGATTTTTAGGGGAGCGCTCCACCTGAAGAAGATGGGCTGTTACGTAATTATAGCTCGAGATGCTAGGTCTTGATCAATGTAGGTTAGAAACAGTTTTTTTGTCTGCGGAAAATATGTCAATGTGTAACATTTTCCCGGGGTAAAATGGTATCGGCGTTTCCCCAAGGTCTTGTTTTTTTTGGTGACGCACAATGTGCAGTTTAGTACGACTTCGTTGGCTAATTTTGTATCTTTGGAAAGTCATAAAGGATTTGTTTCACGTTTTTCTGTGCTGCTCTGTGTGTACGAATTTGTTCCGCATAGATTATTTATACCTGCTTTCTTTTGGTAATGTCTGTCCATGTTTTTGCAGAGCCATAACTTAGTCGCTGGAAATAATGTCACCAATTCGTGCTGAATAGTAGCCAGAGTTGGGAGGTGGCAAAGTAATGACATTACAACTCTTAAGGTTAATTACAGACTTTAATATCTCCAGATACATTTGCTGTATGGTCTGCTCGCGACGTATCTGCGCGGCTAGCTCAGAGGATTTCGTGTGATCGTCCCACCAAATTTATTTAGTCATTGCCCGCTCAAAGTAATAACGCAATGGAGGGTTAGTTTCACTGAAATTGTTTTTATTGAATATCTTAGGACTCCGATTAAGGCCACCTTAACTCGAGTTTGCGGGTGCGACCGGTTTACCGAGAAGCTCGGAATATTCCCCGCTCGTACCGACTTTTCCTTCTCCTTCTCTGGCCGCACCATTGACGATCGCCGTTGCGATAACTCCCCGATATGGATAGCGTTCCGCCTTGTAGGCGGCTGGTCACACTATTAGTGGCCTTTTTCCATTGGCGTTATCGATAGCCGTCCTCTGTTTTTCTTGATCTTGTCCCGCATTTCGTTACTCGATGAGCAACTTTCCCTTGCTTTGTCTGACGCTCTGGTAGTTTCCTTCGTTTGCCTAGCGGTTTCTGAAAGCGATTGCCGCAATAGGTTATCCGCCACAATATTTAAGTGGCCTTTTCCGTACGCTATCTCAATATCCCAAACCCATTTGGTTATTCGCCCTGATTTTTAGCTACTTTTTATTCATTTATTTATTTGGTTATTGGTTAACAAATAATTCGCTGTTAACATTAAAACTTAATATTAATCTTAGTAAAAAATCTTTCCCCGACACAGTAGGAGAATTTTTTAACGATATGCTCCGTCTCACATCGGGTGGGTCAATGTAAAGATTTACAGCTGGGAGGATAAGTGCAACTTAACATTAGATACATTTACAGACAATGATTTTTCACTAGAAAGGACATCATATAATTCGTTATAAAGCGAGCACATGATGCGAAACGGGTCATGGGAATCAAAGTTTGATCTACATATTTCCAGGAAGAGAGGTCGGAACAGTCTGGAACTTCTCTGAGGAACTGCGAACTTGATATTGCCAAGCAGTGAAGCAGAGTCGACTAGGCCATTAATTAATTTATACAGAAATATGACACTATTACATTTTCGTCGATCTTGCAGTGTCGGCATGTCCAAGAGCCGTAACCTGCTGGTATACGATGGCGAAGATGGTGTTCCCAATTTAAACCCCTTAAGGCAAAAAGAAGAAATTGCTTCTGCACCGATTTAATAAGCTCTTGATACTTTGCATACTGGGGTGACCATAAGCAAGAACAATATTCTAGCAAGGGACGAACTAGCGAGATATAATATAAAGCAGTTTGGTGGTATAGGGATCGTCGAACTCTTTGGCCCAACGTTTTATGAACGCTAAAGCAACTCTAGCTTTTCCCACTGAAACACTTATGTGATCGGAAAAATTTAATTTGTGATTAAAAAGAACACCAAGGTCAAAAACAGTAGAAATACGCTCTATGATGTTTGGTCCAAGAAAATAGTTTGAGACATATATCTCAGAACGGTAAAAGGAGATGACACTGCATTTAGAATGATTTAAATGAAGCCCGTTGATAACGCACCAAGTTATTATACGGCTTAAGTCGTTTTGCAATAAAACGTGAGATTGATGGTTTTTAATGTGCATACAGATTTTAACATCGTCAGCGTACATCAATGGTAATGAATCTAATATAACAGAGGGTAGATCATTGATAAATAAACCAAAGAGAAATGGTCCCAAATGACTACCTTGTGGAACTCCCGAAGTAACGAAGACATTTTGAGAAAGAAAGTTATTAAATAAAACTTTTTGGGTACGGTTAGATAAGTACATTTTGATCCAAATGAATAGAATTGCAAATGGTAGATTTGATAACATTCAGAATTATGTTGCAAAAAAGTCAACCTGGCACGTAAATCTACTTATTACAATGGGTGGTTCAAGAGCAGAATCAAGGAAAGACCAATCAGATTCTTGGAGGTGATGATTTAAGTGAACAAAGTTGGTTTTCCTAAATAAACGAGTTGTTCTGAGTACATGATCGACTACAGGCAGAGATAATGTTTCGAAAACTATTTCGAGAGTAGTATGATAATGGTCCTCGGGTGTTGAAAGTGGTTCCTAGAAACGCATGAGTCAGAGAAACTAGAAGCGAAGACAAGATCAAGCAGCTTGCCATTTGAATTTACAACTGAATTGACTTGATTTAAGGAAAGATCAACTAGTGGGAATTAAAGTGTTTCAATTTACTAAAGGCATCCGCCCAAAGAGGCGGATCGCCCAAGACAACAAAGTGATAATTATCTCGAAGACTAGAGTGAATAAACTGAATTAGGGATAAGTGTTGCAAATAAACACTTGTATCTGATCGCGGTGGTATATACGAATAAGAAATATATATATAATAGTTATGTAGAGAAATACGAACGGAAACACATTCAATATTATCGTCGACATTAATTGTAACAAGATCTGAAGGCAGGGATGACTTAACAGCAATTAGGACAACACCCCGGTGCGGTTAGAGCGATCGCGACGATAAATATTATAATTGTATGAAACAATTTCAAAATCCAGGTTTCAACCAGGTTTCAGTAAAAGCAAGAACGTCTGGATCAAAAGAAAAACTATTTATATATAACTTACTAAGTTTCCCTAATAGGCTGTGAACGTTTTGATAGTGTATGGTGAAAGGTGGAGATTTTTGAACGAATGGCGCCCGAGTTAGCGGTGATTCTATTACCATTTTTTGGTTTATTAACAAATTCCTGCACAATTGCATGGTCAGGCCAGACGGAAGGATCAAGAGCTTTATCAAAAAGAGTATTTAGAAGAGAGACCTTAAAAGATAAAAAGTTTCTCAACTGTTTGAAGTTAAATTTAGTGAAAACAAAATCGGAGGCAGAAACGTTAAACTATTGCTCAAGTGGGCTTCTAAATCGTTTGGTGTCGCGTCCGGACTTAATCTTGAGATAAAGATGGTTTTAGGAGGAGCGATTCCAAAAATTGCGTCCGGTTTCCGCTACTCGATGCCCGATATGGGTTTCGTGGGAACTGGATCTAAAACATTAAAGACGTTTGCATGGCCTGGGGATTGTACATTGGATTGTACATAAGGAAGAGTGACCACGGCTATTAGGCCAGTATTATTAGGAGGCTCAGGCGATGCGGATCCAAGGAATAGTGGTGACCTGGAGTGAGTAGGACCAGAAGTAGCAGCTGCCGTTTGAATATCATCTTCGTTACCAGAGACAGCTGAGGGACTTAGCGGCGAGATGGGAGACGAAAAGCCTGGAACTTTTAAAAACGCATTAGAATGGGTGGTTTTAGATGATATTATTAGCGAGTAACTTAACAGCTTTCGGTGCTTAAAGTTTGATTCCGCCTTCTGAAAACGTCTTAGGAGGTCGTTCAAACCAGCACATAAAGATTGATATTCGAGATCTGTCTGTCTTATAAAAACCATTATCTCGATTTTTATATGTCGGCAGGTGGGGCATGTCCAATCCAGGTTGCTGTTGGATTTTGTACGGTCAGATATTAGGGCCGCATTGTGACCAAAATCAGCACATTTTGTTTTATCGCACAGCCAACAACAAACTGTAGGCTGCTTAAGCGTAATTTTTCCTTTAAGTTAGCAACAAGCGATGCAGCAGTTGGTCATTGTTTATGTTTTTTTGTTTTTTTTATGTTTTTAGACGAGTCGGACGCTTCTACGGCTTCTGTCCTCCAAGACAAGTACACCTTTTGCGTTCCTTTGAAATTTGGGACCGAATTTACAATATCTAACCTCCTTTCACATTTAAGAATTAATAATTATTAATATTTATTTGATCGTTAACCTCAACCTGCTGTGTTGCACGCTGAGGGCAGCTCAAAGTAAATTTATTAAAGTTTAATATTATTGAAGAGTCCGATTTTTCTTATTGGGACGTAGGTTCTATTATTTGTTGAGCGCCAATTATATTTAGGCATCAGTCCTGCGCGGGGCGATGATCGTCCAGCGTGGCTTCATTGGACTCCAATCTTTACTGTAAAATTATTATATATATATATATTATATTACTGTATTTTACTAGAATTATTATATTATATACATATATAATAGTAAATATAATAATATATATATATATTATTATACTGTTTCCCCGACACCGCTGAGCTAGAGCTTCAGTCGGTGTTAATATTGGATTTACTCTTTTAGGCCAGAAAACGCAACTCCACGCCGAGCCCGAGTGCTCTTCTCCCGATTTGGGTGTCATCCACAGACATCACGATACTCCCACAAGGGGGACACTCTCAATGAGCCGTCTTGGAACTGGTCAAAATTTCAGGCTCGGTCGGCCTCACGCCTTTAGCTTTGTCAAGCTCGGAGAGGGATAGCTACATGCCATATTAGTCGCCTCTTACGACAAGCAATGGCAAGCTGTGGCAGTATTTCCAGCCGCTAACCACACTGCAAGAGTGTCGTGGCTAGATGCCTCCGGCGGAACGCCTCTTCCGGAAACTTGATCAGCCGCCGGGTCCTCTCCTGATCCTCCAGTCCATCGTGGTCGCGGAAATCTGTATATAGGGAGCAGGCACATAGCACGTGCCTCCAATCCTTGTTCAGATCACCACATGCGCATGCAGCAATGAGGGCGGCTCTCCTATGCAGAATTGCATTCAACGAACCATGCCCTGTGAGCAAGAAAGACGCCATCATCGATAAACCAAAGTTCAGATTCTGATAGACTAGAGTTACATCTGGGATGAACCTGTACGTCACCTGGCTCACTTTGGTCATCCCATGTGTTCTGCCAGCTAAGCAGCAGGCACTCTTCAAGGTGAATCTCCTTCTGCTCCCAGCTCAGACCTTCAAGGTCCTCGCCATAGAGCCAGTCGTTATTATCGGGTATCCACGCTTTAGCTTGGACTTGACTGCTAATTTCTTAGCAGCCAAATCAAGCGGGGGAGCTCAGGAAGAACCTGTAGCGCCACAGTGGACACTGTACGGCATAGAGGATGACATCCTAGCAGGATCAGCCTATGGCATAAAGCTAGTCGTCTTTTGGCTTCCACTTGCTCTGAAGTGGAATACCATACCGAGGCACCAAACAACGTACAAAGTGCCATGTGTCCGGCATATATGGTCCGCCTGATTCGAGGACTGAGACCCCCAGTCAGCTCATAGCACACGTGCCAATGCTTTCAGCGACTCCAGTCATCCGCTGGCGGGGCATACTAATATGCGTGAGGAATTTCATTCCTTCACTGATTGTGATGCCAAGGAACCGGCAGCTACTCACATACGGTAGATTTGATCCATCAAACCGCACCATTGGGACTCGACTCAAAGTGACATCAGTTGCGCTCCTTTTTGCTCTAACACGACTCGGGAAGCAGGTCATCCGCATATGCACTCAATAGATAAAACAACTCAAGGCGCTGAAGCAGTACATCCATCAGCAAATCACAAATTAATGGGCTAGAATGGACCTCTAGTTACCGGCACATCCACTGTACCGGCTGCCGTGAACACTGCTTTCGACGTGTTCCAGTATCCATAAATCGTCCTTGGTGCCATCTGCAGCCTTCCGGAAGAACATCTCTAACGTTATTCACCATTATTGCCTCGAGCACCTTGCCAAAAACTGGCAGCAGCCATATTTCGCGGTACGACGAGGGCTTGCACACTTGTCCTTCTCGGATTTCTTGAGAAGCGCCACTACACGTGGACTCTTCCACTCGCTGGGAAAATACCCCCACCGGATGCAGCACGAATATAGCGCTGTCAGGTGCTGAGGTATGGCGCTCCACACTGCCTTGCAGATTGTGGAATCGATGCCGTCCATGCCAGGAGAGCGTCTACCAGTGGATCGCCTCCGCAAAGGCAGTCGGTGCATCTGACTCCGCAACTGGGAAAAAGTTGCGGAGGAACACACGGTCGCAAATGGAAGGTCGTCCATGCTTCCCATCGCCTGCAATTCACTCATTAGCGAGGTGTCGGTTAGTTATCCATCCTCCTGAGACTGCAGATCGTCTCTGCTATGTCCTGCACGGCTGACTTGCCGCCAGGATTTGTAAACGAGTTAGAGTCATTCCTATATACCTTCATAATGATGGAAATGAAGCCGAACGACAGCTTGCCCTTAGCTGCTTCTATTAGGGCAAAAGATTCCTCATTGATGACCACCACCGCTTGGCCCTCGTGCTTTCACGACCCTCCAGTCGTGGGTTGGAATGCGCGGATTGAAGCGCTTTAATGGCTGTGATGACCATGAGGTGATGTCCTTGTTGATGCTGGGCCACACAAAGCGTTCGGTGATCAACTTGACGGGGGCGCGAGTTACCGCCGAGTTACCCTCGTCGGTCCTCCACCGAAACCCCTACGACAATCGCACAACTGAACGATCGGTCAAATACTTTGTTAGGACAAAGAATGCCGGGCTAGCACAAAATCATTTCTACTAGGAACCAAGTCCCACAAAAGCATCTGGTCCAATTTCAATTCTCTTCCGCTAGGTCAGCACAAACTGCATTAAGCTTAGGTATTGACAAACAAATATTAAAATAAAGAAATCAGTTCGAGTTTGAACACAAAACAATCCACAGCGTATTGTTTTTAAACTAAAACAAACAACCCACAACGTATTGGTCTTAACTAAAGCAAACCAACCTACAACTAATTATACATAACTGGCGCAGTCGGTAGGAAAGCACACAAGATCAAGTATAGCTTGACAGAGACACCAGGAAGACCCATGGAAATAATACATATAGACTTGTACTTCGTGAACAAGAAAAATGTATTAACCATCATCGATAAATTCTCAAAATACGCGTGGGGATCGACGATCCCAGCAAAAGAAAGCGTGAAGGCAATAAAAAACTTCATGGCCTTGTTCGGGGTACCTAAAAAGATAATTCCACGGTCGAAAGATTGCATTCCACTATAACGGAGATATACAGACTAATAAGCGAAACAAAGAATACAAACAGACTAGACATCAAACATGAGAAAGTACTGGATGAGGCATTCATAACATACAACAACGCTATTCATTCATTCATTATTCAGAATAACGTATCATTTAATAATGAACACGATTATTTACAGAAATTTAATGCGTTCCAAGCTGAATTATATCCCAAGATAAAGGAAAGAGTAGAACAGCAAAAAAGTAAAAGAATAGAAGCAGCGAATACAGATAGGCATGACCCAGACCCGGTAGAAGAAGGACATACAATATTCAGAAAAGAGAACAGGAGAGAAAAGCTTACTCCTCGATTCTCAAAACACAAGGTGTTGGAGGACAATGGCTTAACACTAACATCAACTAAACCCCAGAAGGAAATAATTAGAAGATTAACTAAACCTAATGAACAATAATAATTACAGGTGGTCGATGACCATGGCCACAGAAAGGAGATTCGACATCCGGCTATTACAAGGAGACGAACCATTAGCACAAATCAACTTAGGCACAGCGAAAATTATTCAAACGCACAAAATATTCATACATATAGTAAGACTATAGGAATATTAGGAAGCGGCAGAGATCATAGGAAAAACACTCAGAGATATGGTAGAGACAGAGACAAAAGACCTCGTTAAAGCACTACAGAACAAGTTACAAATGATTAAAGCTAAGTTAGAAACGATATGTCCGAGGACAAGGAAAACAAGAGGGTTGATTAATGGGTTAGGTTCCGTTGTTAAGTCCATAACAGGAAACCTAGACGCAGAAGATGCAGAAAGGTTAGAAGAGGAATTAAGGAAGATGCAAGAAGAGGAAAGGAGATTGAGAGAGGCAATGAATTCACAGGAAAGGACAGGCAGTAAGTTCAGCTCGATGTTTAAGAATCTGACAAAATTTATAAACGAAGAGCAAAGCAGGTAAGCAAAACATTTTTAGAAGAGGACAAGAGGATTTATAGGCTAGAATACATCGACAGAATTTCGGTAAGAATAGATATGTTAGGGTTGAATTTAAATGAGGTAACCGAAAGTTTGCTATTAGCAAAAATGGGATTAATCTCAAAATTTATATTTGATAAACAGGAAACAGCTAAATGCATAAAGGAGCTAGAAGATCAGGGTATACAGATAGTACAGATACAACTAATTATACATAACTCGCGCTTGCGAGAAAGGGCCATGCCATGCAGCACGTCGAATTTGGCGCTAGCGACGGAATGTATGTACGAATACGAGACGATGATACATTGCAAAACAAGCTGTAAGTCTCTCAACAGCTGGTTTAGCTCATCGTCCGCTTCTAGGAGGCGTACACACTCGACCAGATAGGTCGAGCACTCTATGACAGAGAGGGCGTCTGTATTAGTATTAGCGGTAACAGTAATACTAAGTGTCTCTCGTATACAATTGGCTTGTGATCGAAATTAATGGTGCAGTCGAACATGAAGTGCTTTAACTTGACGGTCTGGTAATCGCTAGCAGCTCCCGGTTATACGTACTAGGGCGCTTTTGGGTGTCCGTCATGCGGCGGAGTAGTTGAGCATTTCGATGAATCGGCGCAACTAGCATATCTTAGGAGGCTGCGGGAGCTCGTTGATCGCATTCACTTGTTCGACTGGTGGAGATAGGCCGGATGCCGTGATAGTGACCGAGAAATGTTAATTCGGTCTTTACGAACACACTCTTGGTCACGTTAATGCTTAGGTTGGCTTGTCACAGGCGATCAAATGCAATCTTGAGACTTCACTCGTTGAAGCCACACATGTCGTCGATGTACACTGCCACAAAGTCGAGATCGCAGAGGATGTGGTTCATGTGCCGCTGATACGTTTGTGATGCATTGCGGAGGCTAAATGTGATATGAACGGTGAGATGGTGGCGGTCTTCTCTCTGTCCTTTGGCGCGAGCGGGGTCTGGTGAGAGGCGCTGACCAAATCGTTGGTGGAGATGTCATGGACATGTCGTAGATTGCGTTTAACCGTCGATAGTCACCACATGGACGCCATTCGCCATTCGATGGTCGATGATGAGACCGTAACGGGAGAGGAAGTCGGCACCGATAGCAGCTTTGGGCAGGTTTGCCATTATGTACGTCCAGTTGAAACGACTTCAGAGCCCAAGTGTAAGTGCCACATTCTCGTCCCGTTGGCGGCGTACAAGCGGTGGGTTGAAGATGGTCGGAGGTGCGTTGGCGGGTAGATCTGATATGTTCGCCCCAGTGTCTATTAAATATTCGGTGTTTGTGTTTCTGAATAGACGGCTGGACTGGCTCGTGTCTACTTCGCATGCTGCCTTGTGCGAAATGGCGGTTAGTTTCCCAGCGCCCATTTGCAAGGCGATCTGCACCTGTTTGCCTTCTCACCGAACCGATTGTGGTAGAAGCAGAATTGATCGTCACGGGACTTAGATCGGCTGCTGCTATTCCCACGAGGGCCGGACTTGTTTCTGTTGTCTTGATCGCGGCTCATGCGCCTTTGGTGCCTTCCGAGATCGGCCAGAATCGTCTTCAACTCCTCCAGAGATTGGTGCTGTCATTGTCATCGGGGAGGGCGTAACCGCGTACTACTAAGTGCGTTCAGCTATTAGCACCAGATTGTTCAGATCCTCTTGTGGCATCGCCAATATCGTCCCTGGCTAATTCGTGCATGCGGAGGAACACTCAACGACACTCGGCTGATCTCAGCTGATGTTTCGATCGATGGCAATGGATAAACCTTGCTGGATTGCTTTCGGCACATAACTTGGGGGTTGGAATAACCTTTGCGGTTACGTCGAAATATGCGGTTGCAAGATTGATGATGTCCACGCGGACAAATTTCATACTTCCTTAAATGCACAATTCAGATCTTTAATTATTGTAGTTTTATTCAGAAATAAGTCGCAGCAGTTGTGTAGCAGTGCGATGGAGCGGCAGAGCGGAGCGTAGAGAAAGAAGAAGAGAGAGAAAAAACCTTGCACATGGCCCGCAAAAGGTTTCGCGCTGATAAACAAGGGCACAAGTGCAATACGGCTTAGCCCAATCCGGCCGTGTGCTCACAACTGTGGTTTAACTCTTGCTTGCATTTGGACATGCTCTGGTAATTTCCCGCGCGTAACCCGATCAGGGCCTGTGCTTGCAAGTGCTGTTTTAACCCTTGCTCGCATTAAACCTGCTCGGGTGTTTTCCCGCGCGTGGTCCGACTCGCCCATATGCAACAATTACTGTAATCCCTCACACTTAGTACAGTAATTGCGGTTGCTTGTTGAGAGAGGGAGAGGAAGCTTCACGGCGACTCCTGCGTATGGTCAGCTGTTTGGCGTTCGCCGTCTGCCGTCAGCCGCTGGCATGAGGCTGGAGTCATAGGATGGTCCCCGAATCCTCGGGACTCGGCCTTCCGGGTATCTCCTGTCGACCACCCCGATAATTATGAGGTTTAGCCACATGTCCAAGGGCCTCCGTGGAGCGGAGACTGTCTGTCTATTCTGTCATCGGACTTCAACTTTGTTATAAATCAAAATAATCTTACCTCCGCGCCCTTAGCGATTTTACCTGCTACCAGCTGCGAAAATAAAAACTGTATTGAATTTGATGACGACATTCAAAACCTGAGTGGGCATTCACGATGTGAAGTGTGATTCCAATAAACGTAGAACATTTCATTTCATACGACGAAAATAGATACAATTTTTTTAGCGACAGACCCAGGGAGAGCTGATTCGGCAATTATTCGTATTCTCATTTTTCCGCTCGCGCCCTCATTGAACGTCCAGTTCAGATCAGTCGCAAAGAGGCACATCTCAAAAAAGAAGAATTGGCCTTTTCATATGTGCGTGTTCAAGTGCTCTAGTAAAAAAAGGAAACAAAACAAAAGCAAAATAAATTACCTGTTTTTGTTTCTGCCAGCTCCCCTCAAAATCAATCATCGGTAGGGTATGCAGGCACCATCCGCTCGCAAAACAACCACATCCACACAGACTCCGACTACAATTTGCCCTGTTCCTATCTCAGAATATTGAGTTCTATTCATTTTGACAAATACATTCACTCAAAACTTTTTACTTTTATCACTGATTCGTATTTTTAAGAAATTCTAAAATGGCCTAATGTTGTCAATTCCTACAAAAATAAAAATGCGAAAATAAGGTTGACCTGTCCTTTGGTAACTGTCCCATAAGCGGATTTTGAGGACGCATCCCTACAATCTTTAAAATTTCACTGATCCTTGCTACTGCGACGAATTGGATACTCAATTCCAACATTCCATTTCGGTAGATTCCAGAATTTCGCTTACCAGGTTTTATCCACGATATGCCACGTCATTATGATTTTTAGGCAAACTACCAGAACCGCTGCCTGAAGCTGGTTACATTAAATTGTTTCATTGGCGTGCATTAGTTTTTTCCATGCTACTCTCCATCTTTTCTTTTCCTGATTCACTCGCATCCGAGAAAATGTGAAGCTCTACTTGTCTTTTCAGGAACTCCCCTCCGTTGCACCTCGATATCTTGATATGATCCACATTACTTGTACTAGGTCATCGGAACGTCTGTTAAGGAACGCTGCTGCTGCACCGAAGACGATTCTCAGATTATGGGCTTATTCGGATTCGTTACTCTAAAATGACGAAAACACCATGCTGCTTTCTAAATCCTTTTTGAGGATATATTCTGATATATTCCTTTTCTCATATGAGTCCTTTAACGCGCAATATCTATCTATGTATATAATATCCACCTAGACCGGGTCTAGTTTAAATTTTAGTTTAAGGGATATATAAGGTATATTTAAGGGATATATTAAGGGATGTATATTGTCAACTTTCCAGAGAAACGCTGCTTCTAAACCTTTGGTGAAAGTGGTGTTTGATGCGTTCTCTTATTAGGATGGCGGTTCCGTCATAAGCTTTTCCTCTTGTTTGGCAGTTTATCTTCTTCTAAATATTTAAAACACCTGCAGTAAGCTTTCTTTGAAATATTTTCAATTTAATGGAATCCAATTACAAGCTGAAATTCCCGAAGTTAACTTCTTTTATTGTGTTCTGTTAACTCCCCGAACCTTCCTGTGGTAGATATTTGATATACCCTCCTATATACTAATACCGACCGACCGTCGCGCGTGCCCAGCCATCCATTAAGAAAGGCAATATCAAAATGTAGTGAAAATAGGCGTGAAAGAGGAGACAAAAAAAGGTCGGGAGGATTGCGATCTCGATAGTGCAACAACAAATGCAGTGTATTCGCCCACGCACAAAAAAATAAATTGCGCAGTTAGCCGCGACTTCTGCACTGAATTAAACTATTGTGATTTGTTCTTTAGTGGTTCTTTTTAGAAGGGCACGAATAATAAAGAAAGGTGACTGAAGAAATGGAAAGATCAGAATTTGGAACGAGATATTTCTTAGATTTTGGCAGTGTAGTACCTGCTTCATGACTGTATTTTTTTTTTGTCTAGCTGCGCTGTTGCTCCTCCCTCGAATTTGTTGCCCGTGCCTCCTCTATGGGTTCGCATATGTCTCCTTGACCTCATTGCAAACTTCTTAAAAGAAAAACTAATGAATGGAAACCCAATCACAAAATTTGTAAAGAAGCAGAACCAACATTTTCTTTAAAATTTGTAATTGTTCTACAAAAAATACATACTTCATTTTGCATTTTCTTTACTAGAAAAATTAATCGCTTTTAATGGAGTTTTATTCAAATCAAATACGAAAAAAAACTATTGAGTATTTAAGAAAAATATACTTTTATAACAAAAAACTGCATGGTATATTTTTAATAATATTTATTTATTCATAATTTTATAATATATGCACATCTGTTGCCGATTTATTAAATATATAGGAACTTTATAAATATGTTGTTATATATTTCTTTCTTTTTATCAGTATTACCCCATAATTGTAGTAACTTTCGATTAGTACATATGTATTGTAGACATTAAAATTAAGTTTTCATTTTTACTTTGAAAGTGTTTTTTTCTTCTTCCAGTTATTATTTATAAGAAAATAATGTTTAGCTTGGAAGTTGGAATTAAATAAATAGTAAGCTGATATTAAACCAAATATAAACAATCAAAATAAAGTAAAGAGCATGAATTTACAACTTCATTGTATTAATATATATTATATAAAGTAATAATATTAACCATAATTTTGGTTTATATTTTGTCTAGAATATACATATGTACTTCATTACCGCACGATATATGTAAATGTATGTAAATACTAAAACATTGGAAAGTACAAACAATATGATAAAATAAAAAGCATTTAAAATTAGTTCAAAGTTTATGTTTATGTGTATGTCTCTTGATATGTTATGTATATCTATATACATACATAAGTACATTTACATATGTACGCGTTTACACAATTTTGAGCAATATTTTGTTCTATGTATACATACATATGTATGCACCAATTCAATCAAATAAATATCCATACATACATATGTATCATTCGTAGGTGCTTTGCATTCTTTCTTAAGAATAATTATTTCTATATATTTTTTGCGAGGACTTAAGTTCACGGTAGGAATATGTTAGGTCTGCTATCATGTTAATATTATTTATGTATCTGTTAACCTGTTGGTTTTGTTGGCAATTATGAATGCTTAATTTTTAGGTATGAAAATAATTATTATTTTTGATAATATTGTTTATGTTTATTTTTTATCTTCCAGTTATTATTTATCATTTAATTATAGACATCAGTTTTTTTTATCTATTCCTCTCGCATGTTAATTGCTGAAATCTAAAAAGAAGAAACATAAATTTATCCTACACACTGAAACTTATTTATGTCAATATATATATATTGTATAGATTATATATACTATAGGAACTTTTTATTAAATTTGTTTCTTTTGTTTTGGAACATATATGCCACTTTAAAATTTTTTTGAACAATTATACTTATATATTACGTTTAATTACTAAATATTGTATGATTTTTGGGAAGGAATGAAATTAAAATGTGAACTTTTAATATACTTTTTTTGTTTAATAAGGAATCAGTCAAATGCTACCTATTTCGTTTTAAAATTTGTTTAACCTTTCAAAAGTATCTGTATAGAAAGTAAAAGTAAAAGTAATAATATTTCGACTAATTTAATTTAAGCTTTTTTAAATTATATTTTTAGAAGCTATGTATTTAAAAATAAATAATTTTGAAATAGTAAATATATCCATTTAAGTTGTTTAATTCATAAATATATTCCATAAACTGCTTAATAATTTGTGAAAGCAAAATAAAAAATAATATCTGCTGTTTACCTATTATAATATTATAATAATACATTATTTGTGTGCACACTGTGAACAAATATATGTATATGTAACAAAACAACGTATGTACATTTTTTATTTCGTTTTATTCCAACTATTCTTTGTTTCATGTTTAAATAAAAGATAGTATATTTTTTAGAGAATGAGGTGAAACAAATTTAAAATTATATATGATACCTTTTTGGAAATTGAAAGTAAATCATTGGCACGTTCTTCACTCTCTTAGCATTGAATCGAATAAAAAGTAATGATAATACAATAAAATCGTTTCACATTCATGTTCAGTTTTTCGAAAAATTCTATAGATCTTACAATTAAATAATTACGTTATTTTATATTTTAAATCGACGATCGGCATGCCGAACCAACAGGATCTTATTATAATTACATATATCTTATATATATATTTGTTTATATATATAGAAAAAACAAAGGCATAAAGCAATCAAATGCTAGGAACTCAGTTTGTGTTTCATATTAACTCTAAAATTCAATAATATATATTTTATTAAATATATATTTTTGGTAGGAGCTGCCGTAGGTTTTCTCAAAATGTAATGTTTTTTTGGATTGCCACCGTTTTCTGTGTTTATACTTAAATATTCTAAAAACTACATTTTATATTTTGAATAATTAGGAACACGCTTCCGTATTATATATATAGTTTCAGAAAATTCTTACTAAATGTTTTGGAAATAGTAGGTATTTTGTATTCGTAAGATCTTTCAATGGAATGTCAATGATTCTTAAAAATGGTTTTCTGTTTCTGTAAAATAGGAACTTTTAAGTTATTTCGTAGTAAGTTTTGGTATGTGTATGTTTTCCATCGTATCTTCCTTCTCATCATCCTTACTTTTGGATTTACATTTTCACACACATTGACGTCATATTCGTCTGAAATGCATAAATATTTTTAGATAGTTTTTCACAGAAACTGAAAGTAAAAATAGTACTTACTTTCTTTTACTTTTAGTTGATATCCGAGGTTATGTTAAGGCCATCTACAAAACACCCTCCACTCTTTTACTTTCCACCTATAACTAATAAACAAAGAGGTTAAAGTTTTAGCTTTACACATTTTTTGAAATATTATTACTCCAAAACTGAAAATCGTGAAAAATATATTAAACCACAACAAAATATAAGTTGCAAAAAAACGCAAATCAAAAATTGGGATTTAGATAAAATAAAACATATATTTATTTTTTTTTTTTTACATATTGATTTCAACATTATTTTTAATTTATTAAATGTAATTTGTATTTTTAAATTAAATTATATAATGACATTTCAATCCAAATATTTAATGTGTCGAATATCGTGAATTTAACGTTTTTTACCATAAGCTCTGGTTTATAATTTTTTTTTTGTCAAAATGGTACTTTAATGGCAAAATCGATTGGAATTTTTATCGAGTTGTACCAAAAAAGAGTTCGTGTTTATTGTTGCTTCTTAAAGACATTGGCATAGTTTGGGGACAGAAAAGGCAAAGTAAAACAGTAAATCACAAGTAGTACCAAGTACATCTTGCTTTGTTTTCAGTTTATAACACTTAAAGTGTTTCGTTTTCGCGTATCTGTTTTCATATCCACATAATTTTTAAAAAATACCTAATACTCTATAAACTATTGTTATTACTATAGTAGTTTTATGAATCTTGCGAGGCATTAAAATTATGTTCTTCCTAATTTAAAAAGTTCTTAAACAGGGTTACCACACAAATCGCTCGGAGAAATTAAAAATTTTAGGTATGCTACAAAAATTGTTGCATTTTAAAAAAGCCAGACAAAAATGTACAATGAAAGTCCGACACTAACTTCATAAGCCGGAGAATAACTTTTATAAATTCAGTTGCGATTGACTTAAAAAACGATCTTTTCCTGTGGTAGTCCTATTTTTGTTTTACTTTGTTTTACTTGCAATTGCGTGTCTTACTCTTAATTATTTAGTGGAGATTATTTATATAAAATATTCCAGAGAGATATTTCCTTTTTCTATGTTAATAATATCCGAAATTAATAAAGAAATGAACCAAACAAACTATTTAATCTGATCAACAGATAATATTAATAAAAAATTTTTACAAGCTCAGCCGAAACTCTCTTACCGGTGATATGGTTTCGATTGAATAGCTTCTGCATTAGATCCTGATTACTTGCTTCGGTAACTCGAACATCGGGACTGGTATTGGTATTATCAACTTTAGTATCAAAGTTAAGCAAACAATTCTCTTCATCTGGCTGTGAATCCTGTCCAGAATTTCCGGTGTTATTTGTTGCATTATTACTTTTGGCAGCACTTGAGACAACATGTTGAAAAAGAAATGCTTTCGATAAGTTATAGAAATGCTTTTCTCTATCGGAATCACTGTCATCGCTTCCATAGAGCTCGTTCTTAGTTTGCTCCAGCAACTTCTTCATTTTGCCAATATGCTCGACGCTGAAAGCATGCTTCTGAAGATTTACTTGGGTGACTTGGCAAAGTTGGCAATCTTGCAGAACAGTTGTGATCTCATTATTATCTTGTCCAGCGTTGTCTTTGCCACTGGAACCGCCATCATCATAACTATTATCATCCGAAATATGGGCATAATGCCGTTGATTGCGTGATTTCTTGTCTTTGGCTCGGGAGTTTTGAAACCAAACCTAAAGAAAACGATATTTACATTAACAAATGGGAAGATATATAATAAAAATAAATATATAAAAATATACCAAATTTATAAAAATGATTTACCTTAACATTTTCTTTAATTTTTGAAGTTTTTATAGCAGTGTGAAGACTTAATATCAATCAATTTTAATTGGTCATGTCAGTCACGGTTTTACTACAAAAATTAAAAAATAAAAGCAATATTATTAATTAATTAAAAATATAATTAAAATAATTAAGAAAATAAGAAGAAAATGCAAATCAGATGTTTTAAAACGTATAGAGTATCGTAAAATAAAACAAAAAACGCTTTTAAACGAGTTGAGATAAAAGTAACGACCCCTATAAAGTATATAAATTCTTGAGCAACATCACCAGTCGAGTCATATCCGTAGCCATAGTCATGTCCATAGCCATGTCTGTCTTTTGGTTTCTATGCATAATAGTCTTTTTTATTTTGCAAGCAGTATACATACAAATATGTCGGAACGGACAACTATATCCGACTATAGTCGGGTTACTAAATCATATAGCTGCTATGCGGAATTGGCATATTCTGCAAGGGTAGAAAAACTTCGCCTCTGCCCGAAGTTAGTTGTCTTACTTGCTTATATCAAATTCTGCAACGAATAACAGGTGCATTAACTCGTCAAGCTGGTAGAAGTATTAAGTGTCAATGCTAGATATTTTTCAGCTTAGTGTCGTAAACGAAGCTAGTTATATTATTAGTAATTCTATTCTCACTATTGCTATCTCACTATGCCAAAAGCTATGCAATTTTAAGATCTTATCAGCCTGTTTCGAGTGCTTATCAAAACGTTCCATCCGTTTTTTTTAATTATTTCAATACCATAATAAAAAGGTTTAGTTATAAATACCACATTACTTTTTTTTATATAAATAATAGTAGATCAAGTGATTGGTATGAAAATTTTTTTTTCAAAATTTCAATTTTTTTTATGGAAATCGTTTTATTATATCATATAGCTGCCATAGGAAGGGTTGGTACTAAAACATGTATAACTGTAAATGTCAAAATGTATATCAGTTCCACTCAGATTTGCTCAAATGTTGGCTATGCCGTTTGAGTAAAAACTTATAATAAATATGGGAGTTATTAAACAATAAATATGTAATTTTTTGGTTTGGTACGAATTGTTGCATTTACACGAATGTGACAGCTAGTATAGAGAGTGACCCTGAATGTCTTGAATATTTTCCGAATCGCAAACTAATATCTGATTTCAGAGAGCCAACAGATATTAAATAATCATCCGATTGAGCACGTATATACTAAATTGAATAGAGTGAAGACTATATTAATTTATTCAGATTCCAATTAAGGAATCGCATAATTAATTTATGCGAACTCAATTGCTGGATCAAATGAATAGTAACATCAGGATAGTTTAGACATGTCTTTCTGTTTGATACAATGAATGAAACATTCGCTCTCCGTCCGACTGTCTGTCCGATACTATTAAACTATTTCCACCGTAATCTGAATGAAACTTTGAAGATAGATAATCTCTTTATTTTTATAAATTTTTCTTTAATAAAATTTCCCTATTAGTATTTTTAAATAAATTAATATTTTAATAGGAAAATACTTACTTGTACGACGCGCTTTTTCAAATTAACTTTCTTGGATATCTCCTCGAGCATTTTACGACTTGGGTTCGATTCTGATTGATAGCATTCGTATAAAAAGTTTAATTGCTCAGGAAGGATGGTTGTACGCAAACGTTTATTTTGTTTCGATGACGAAACATTTACTGGAGATTCCGATGATCTTTTTTCAAGTTCATTAGGCTTGAGCGTTGATTCATCCTTCTGGCTGGTATTATTCTCATTATCATCATTAAAAGTTAAAGTTTGTGAATTATTTTCAATCATTGTGGCATCAAGAAAATCTTCCAGGTTATTCAAATACTGTGATTTATCTTTATCATCATTTTGAAGAGCCTGCATTGATCTAGACGTTGATTCCAGAGATTCCTTCTCATTTGCATCGATATTATTGTTAAGCTTTTCCTCTTTTTTTAAGTTTTTTTCCAGCTCCTTTTCAATTTTTTTTTCATCTAAGATATCTTTGTTCATGGGCGTCTTTAGCTCGTCTTTATTGCATTCTTTAATAAGTTCGTCACCCTCCATTCTCCCTTTTAATGGTTGAAAATTGCCTCCTGGGCCATCATCAGGTACTCTTTGTGGCGAGGCAATTAACTGAAAAAACTTTTTTGATTCATTTAATTGATAATATTGCAATAGAAATTCAATTGTTGGGTTTTGGCTAGAACTAAAATTGTTTGATGTTTGCAATGATTTTTCTTCTTGATTACGATAATATTGCAATAGGAAATCATAATTACTAACTTTCTTCAGTTCGTTTTGTTGATAAAAGTTAGTTAAGAATTCCAATTCGAAATCTGAACCCTCATTTGATTGCTTATTGTGCTGTTGTTGCATCAGAAATTGTTTTTTAAGTTCGCCATTTGTTTCAGTTTGCATAAAATATTTGTAGAGAAAATCATACTTTTTTTCATGCGCCATAGTATTATCATCTTCTGCATTGGAAGAGCAGCTATCATTCGATATTTTTCTTTTTTTTGTAGGAGGTAATTGTTGTTGTGAGTCAAGCTGTGGTTGTTGCTGAGTCTGAGCCTGTATTTGAAGTTGTGACTGCGATTGAGCTGCCGCTTGATGTAGACTCTGCAAAATACTACCGAAAGGACCAAAGTTGGCATCCAAATTGGTTTTAATTGGATTCATTAGATGTAACAATTGATGTTCACGCAATTGATCCAAATGATTAAATTGTAGCTCACATTTATCGCAATCAAAGCACTTCGCATGTCGTTGTGGCTGCGGATGATCCAAACTATTGCTACGTTCACGTATTTGCTGTTGCGGTGGCGTTGGCGTCGTCGATGGGCTAAAGTCATGAAGAGATGACGAGGACTTTGTAAAAAAGTTATGATGGTGGTGCGGCGATGGCAAAGGAGCTAGATGCGACGTGATATTCTGATGATGCACATCCATCGAAGAATCCATTGAATCTTCAGAGCTCAGATTCTGAGCAATTTGTGCTGCGGCAATTTGTGCCTTTGCTGATTTCTTATTATTTTCCTCTTTAAAACAATGGTTTTTTTGATGTCTTATTAATTCGTAATAACGTTGAAATACCAAGCTACACTTTTTGCAAGCATAATTAATGTTTTGCTTTTTCGTTTCTTCACTTTCGAAAAGAGCATTATTTGGTTGATTTTCATATATTTTGCGTTGCTTTTGTCGGGCATTTTGAAACCAAACTACAATTACCCGAGGTGATAGCAAGAGAAGCTTACTTAAGTACTCCAGGTCACTATCTTTTGGATACGAATTGTTTTCGAAAAATTCTTGTAAAACTTTAATTTGATAATCGGTAAAACGTGTGCGATTCGCTCGTTTCCCCCCTGATGTCGAGGATGAACTTGAGGAGTTAGAAGAGTTGTTACTTTCGAATTGGTTGCATGTTGATTGATTAGTTGTAGTACTTGTTGCTGAACTTGTTGTTGAATTTTTGTCTATAGTTTTTCCACTAATTTGGAGCTTTTTAATTGGTGGACCCATAGTTTCCATTAATTGTTGATTTATTAAATCATTCATGTTGCCAAACAGACTATTTCCTCCAACAGGATTTGGTGTGGGGGGTCGTGACATAACATCAGAGCTTCCACTTTCTGATTTGGTTTCAAAATTATTTGTTAAGTGATTTTGTTGTTGAGGGAAGTTAATGGAATGTAATGTTTGATCGATCAATGTGTCAGTTTCTACATTTTTAATGGGTTGTTCTTGCTGTTGAAGCTTCATAAAATGTATATTTTGTTGTTGTTTTTGATAAACGAAATCATTATTATCAATTTCTTGTGGCTCTGATTTGATGTGCATTTCTGCAGGAAATGAAAGCAAATGATTTTGATCTTTTCCTTGCTCTTTTACCCATACATTTTGGCTTAAATAATCAGATATGTTGCCACTGGAATTTGTGGATTCTGGACGGGATACGGATGATGATGGAGGGATTGGAATAGGAATAGAAATAGACGCTGTTCCACATGATCTTGTTGAATTAGATTGATTTTCTTTAGAGCAGCTACTAAGAGTGACATTAGAGGAAGATATTGGTGGTGTTGTGGACGACATTGCCGGTGTGGTTATGGCTATAGTAACGGTACTACCACTTTCCATATCGTTTAAGGAAGTAACCTTAGCCTGACCCGTACGTTCATACTCCTCTAAATTGAGAGTAGTTGATGGCGGATTATTGAAGTTATAGGGAGAATCCTTATTGCGCTGCCGTTCCTTAAATAAGGTGTTGCGGAACCAGTGCTTAACAACCTGGAATTAATGTTTTTAAATATGAATTAATTAATAGTAATAAAGACATAATTTAAATGTTAAATTAAGGATGTTCAAAAATAACAGTAAACGCTAAAACTATATGGTTAAGAATCTCATTATCTTCCAATTCTTATTGCGCGAACGGTCAACAGTATAGCTCGTAAAAAAACGTAACCGAGGATAGAGAAGACGTTATCCAGTTTTTAAGAAAAGTTTTCTATTTACGAGCTATATTCAGTATTATTTTTTTTTATGAAGCCTTAAACTAACCTTCATTGGCAAATTTGCTTTCTGTGACATTTCCATAATGCTCTCCTCACTCGGCGAATTATTTATATCAAAGTGGGCACGTAAAATTTTTAATTGATCATCGGTGATACGCGTGCGAGCGCGTTTTTGATTGCTAGCAGTGAGCTGTAAATAAATAAGTAAAAGCATTTTTAAAACATGAATTTTCATTTTCATAACTGCAAGCTAAAAATGTATGTAACATACAGAAGGAAACTTCTGTACAAAGGATATATATTCTTGATAATAATATAAATTCGATTTAGCCCACTCCGTCTCTTTATGTATCCATCTATCCGTATGTTTTGCCGTTCGTCTGCCTGTATATTTATACATCTATCTCAAAAATAGATTAAGCTTAGGACACGGCCACTACCTCAAACAAAACATAAACAAAAAGGAAGCTAACTCCGGGAACGCGAAGTTTGTATACCCTTGCAGGTGCAATCTGATAGATTCGATTGAAAAACATTACTGGAGGTGTATAATATATATATTCATAAACTATTTTCATAGCTTCTTATACAAGTTTACCGATCGTTTCTACGGCAGCTATACGATATAGTCGTCCGATCCGTCTCGTTCCGAGATGCTATCTTGAGTAGGTAACGGACAGACGGACAAAACTATATCGACTCAGTTGGTGATACTGATTAAGAATATATTTACTTTATAGGGTCGATGACTTATTATAATACCCAATAAGGATATAACAAAGCTAAAGCCCTGCAGTTCCCTTGCATCGTATAACTTCACCATTTTTCAACTTTTTTCATATATTTTAATGATTTCAAAAATTTAATTTTAAGTTTATGAAAATCAGACGCTATGTCATATAGCTGTCAAAGAAAGGACTGGTTAATATATATGGAAATATACGGAAATGTATGAACATTATTTTTTAAGTCTCAACAAAAAGTGTGTAAATTTTATCAAAATCACATTACCATGTCATATCATATAGCATATAATAAGATACAAAATAAGAAAAAGGTTGTTGTCTTTATGTATAAATGTTTTATACCCCTAAAATAGGTTTTATTGTCCGATTTCCATTTCAATAAAATCGATCCGTTTTGCGGAGTGCAAACTTTGGATTTCCGAAGTAAGCTCTTTCTTGTTTATGTTTACTTTACATATAATTTTAAGGACGTTTGTTTTAAAACTAGATCCGACAAATCTTTTTCGGAATATATTCTTCGAGTGAGCTTTTTGGTCTCAGTGCTCCTTTTATTTAATGCACCGAGTTTTAAGTAGCGTGAATCGTTTTTATCTGTTACGATTTAAATAAAACTTTTCTTACCTGTGTGTTTGTGTTTGAGACATTATGCTGTGTAAGAACAGGAACTACTGTAGTATTTGCTTTACCAGAGTCCACACTGCTTGTGAGTTGAATATCCGCCGCTGAGGTGGGGCAGGAGGTAAGATTGATGTTGTTTTGGTGGGTCGCTGCTGCTGCACTGCCCCCTCCTCCTCCAAACACCAATGGCGGTGCCAAATTCATAAAGTTCAGTGACATTAGATGATGAAACTGCATTAAATTAAGCATATCTACGGGATTAATTGGTAACCCCGATGATGCAGCCCCAAAATGCTGCTGCTGTTGCATGGTCTGAAGATTTTGAAGATTCTGTAGGCTCTAAATGAATTGAGGAAATAAATAATGTAATTCAAATAATTAGTTGATTCACTTGTACGGCAAAATACCTGTAGATGATGTGAAAACTCTCCCGTAGAAAGCAATGAGCCCAGAACCTCTGGCTGCATTCCCAAAACCTCTGAGTTACTCTGCTGTTGCTTCAGCAAATTCGTCAAAGTGGCGAGATATTGCTGCTGAGTCTGAGAATCAGATTTTAAAGATATTTGACTCGGAGATGACAACTGCCGGCAGCTGGATTCCTTGGCTAGCAACTGTTGTGTTTCAAATCGAAGCGGTGATATAGCATTACTACCAGCGGCAACATCTGCAAAAAATATATACATTGTGAAGGGTTCTAACAGAACTCTCATTTAAGATTGTGCACACTCCACATTACATTGAGCACCTTACACGTTTGTTTATTACTCAAAAACGAAAGCCAGAAGGCTTAGGCAGACAGTTACAGAACGGACCAAGCAAATGGCAATACATTTTTACAATCAAACCTTTTTAATTCAATATGGTTCATTTATATAATTTATTTATTTCTATCCCAGCACACAACCAAGTGTAACATATAATTCAGAGTGTTAGTTACGTAAATTATAAAATGCAAAAAAAAAAACATTTAAAATTCTAATAATAAATATTATAACAAAAAAGAAACTAAAAAGTTTACTTCGGGCATATTCAAAGTTTTGACACCTATGAAGAATATGCCATTTTAAAATATTAAAACTGTTACACAAAGTTATAGTAACTAAATAGGCGAAACAAACCGTCTTACAAATAATAGAAGTAATCTTGAAAGCTTCCTATCTACCATACTATATTTACTCAATAGATAGCACACAAATTTACAACTAGTTTAATGAAACGTAATTATTTACAACATTAAATTAAAAATTATTAGATATTAAAAAATTTGTAAGTAAACTGCAAATTTAAAATTGATTTCTTATTAGTTTTTTTTTCTTTAATTAATGTTCATTTTTTGTCTTTAAATTTATAATTTATTTAAAATAAAAAATACATATAAGAACCATATTGGTTCAAATATTAAACACCGTATTCTGACTGGTAAGGAATAGAATGCAATTATTAACAAACTGACATAAAATTACAAAAACAACCAACAGAAAAAGCGTAACAGCAAAGTGAACTATTGGACTAAATCAAGCAAGGGCACGAAATCTAAGGGAGGGAGCAAACGCGCATCGGGACAGCAGGCAGACAAAAAAAGGGTCATCCCAAACCATCGCAACCCCGCGCAGTCGTAAAAAAGGTTTGTGTGCGCGAAGGGACTACACTGCCAAAAATAAAAAATTTCGCCTTTTAAATTAGGAGTTTTCAATTTCTTCAGTCACTTTTCTTTATTTTCCATGGCCTTGTTAAAGGAACGACTAGAACAAATCAAAATATCTTCACTCAGTGCAGAGGTTGCGGCTAACTGCGCAATATATTTTTTTGTGCGTCGGCGAAGACACTGTATTTGTTGTTGCAAACTCGAGATCACGAGCCTCGCAAATAGGTCGCGCAAATAGGTTCCTCTTTGACGCCCATTTTCAAAAAATATTGTTGTTGCATTTCTTCGTCTTTTGCGGAAGCGAAAAAATTCGACCTAAGGAGCAAAGTGAGCTAAAAGAGCCACTACGTGCCCTTCCAGGGACTAAATACATCACACGATCATTCTTGTTTGCAAATATATCCCAGCTATAGAACAGATCATTTGATTTAAATAAGTCCTACAAAAAACATCTAAGCAAAGTAATACTTTTCTTAGTATTTTATTATTTTTACAGCTGGCGTAGCCGGCTTGGGATAGACTGAGGAAGCCAAGAAGTAGGATAGTAAATTAACTACTATTTTAATAATGATTGCCATCGACTAGCCTTAGTGGCGTTAAAAAGCTAAAAGCACCTCCTTGGAAATAATCACACAGATACAATTTACGTTTAAACAAAAATATTTCGTGGTTTTCTATCATATAGTTTTTGCGGTTAATATTAAAAATAAACTATAACAAGAAAAGAATATACTCTTCGGTCCGTGTCTATGGCGGAGTTTGATAAAATTCTGAAAACTTACAAAGTTGCCATATCTCACAATAGATGAAAATATTTTGAAAAACGTCAAAGTTTAGTTTATTATTATTTTACTTTCCCGTCGTCCCTATATCACTTAAAGGATTTAGTCACCCGATCTCGAAAATCCGACTTATATACTAATGGGAATAGAAAGAAGACCATCTAGAAACGTTCATTCAGCTCAAAACTGTTTAGTTTGCATATAAACGGACTATTGTCTGTCATCTCTTGAATGGACAAGCGGAAAATTCATATTTATAAAGTTAATTCTTTGGGTCTCACCTCCTTTAACGGCGAAAACTTCTTCTACAGGTAGTTTGGCGACCATTTCATCGGTATTCGGTGTAGATTGTGGACTGCTGTTCGACCTGACTCCATCTGCGCTTCCATGCACCTGTTCCATATGCTTCTGCAGCGCTAGCGTACTCCGAAAATTTCTCTGACAATGTGAACATTTCGTTGCATCTCGCATTGTGTGATAAAGCATGTGCGTTGTTAACTTCTCTTGTGTTTTAAATGCCAACGAACACTGTTTGCAGCGATATTTGTACACGTGGCGTTCCGATATCACGGAGCTCATGTGCGTGTCTTGGAAATGACTGATCATGATCGTTAAGGTTCGAAATCTCAAATAGCAAGGTCGATTTATGTTACTTAATCCAAGACATAAATATTCACCATTTTGAATGGGAAAATGCTGAGTTTGCTGTGCATGTTGAAGCAGTTGTTCTTCATGCTTGAAGGTGGCCTCGCATTTTTGACAGCCCAGTACATTCATCCCTACACTCGAGGCAGTTGTAGAGCATACAGCTGCAGTACTAGAAGAGGAGGAGCATTCTTCGGGTGTTGCTGCTTCTGTTTCTTCTTCCGGAGAAGAATTCGTATTAAGAGGTGTTGATTCGCTCTTGCTTACTTCCCAAGCTTTTGGATCAATTAGCATTAAAAGTCGGGATAAACCATCTCTTGCTACGTTGTGTATGCTGGTTAAGTGCAACTCCAAGCTGGATTTCTCACGGAAATTATTCTCCAAGCACAAAGGACACTGTATGCCTTTTTTAATCTTTTTTTCTGGTACATCAGTCGGTGAAAGCTTGTCTATTGATTTACTACTTTCTTCTACATTTGCCATGCTTTCATCATCTTCATCCTCTTCTTCCAGTCGCTCGCGCTTAATGGCCGTGGGTGTAGTGTAGTCCGTTACTGATTCGATAGCACTAACCCTTTGTTGTCGTACCGCTGCTAATGCTGCTGCTGCTACCGCAGTTTGAAAAGCTTGCAACGCCGCCGTATTAGTTGGTATACTTATAAAGTTCTCATTAGGATCAGTACAAGGATGTTCCGTCTCAATATGAGATTCCATTTCGCTTTTTGATTGCACAAAATATTCACAGAGATTGCACTTGAACACGGTCGTTGGAACGCTGACAGCATGAACTGAGACAGAAGCTGGAGCAGGAGCAGAAGGGAGAGCATTCAAAACAAAGCCGAAATCTTTTGCAGTTGGAGTTGGAGATGTAATGCTTATACCCAACGTTTTACCACATGATGGTGAGCAACTTGAGGGCGATGTTGTTGTTGGAGAGAAGATACTGACATCTGCTCCAACGAGGACGGCAGAAGATGATGATGAAGCTTCGGCAGCAACAGAAGATGATGATGCTGTTGGAGCAACGGCACAGCTGGTGGTGTCCAAGGACGAGCTTTCATTGGCCGTGGTGCTTCTTTCTAAATTACCGCCGGATTCATAACATATTTCTGAAAAATGTAAGTCGAAAGTCATAAGAAAATAATTAAATAATTGAAATAAATACATTTAAAAAAATATATATTAATTCAGATTCTTCTTTTTCTTTTAAAAGTGCTGAAAAAACTGCGATTAATTAATTATTTCTTCATGTCTTTTTTCATAATAAAACAATTATAATAATATACAACAATATATAAAACTCTTCTATAAAAAATAACAAAAAAGAAGGCAAAAAAAGGTGCGCAGACTTTTGGAAATAAGATATATAATAGATGCCCTTTTTATTGTCTTCATTCTTAATTCTGTATTTTTTTTATTTTGGTATATAATTCCGAGATACAGGGCAGAGCATGGTGCAATTATCAGCATCTAAAAAGGAGTGGGTGATGCGATGCGCTGCTACTATGAATAAAATAAAATAAACCTTTTTCTAAAGTTAGAACTTAAAAGTTTCTCTGTTTACTATTATAGCAAATTTTACCTGATATACTATTTAATATACTAATATACTAATTAAAGAAAATAAATCCGTTTTTTCCAACAGATGATAAAAATGTGGTCCCTTTGAACCTTTTACACATAAAAAAGATAAATTTAAGAAATTATATAAAATCTAATTTTTTTTTTGCCCTATTACTGTGATTGCAGCTGTACATTTCTGTTGCGTTATTGAAGTGTCGGTGGAGCGGCAACTGTTGTTTGTTGTGTGTCTCTGCTAGGAGGGCTCACTGTTCAGCATGTTGTGGTTATGTGCTATGCCTGCTGCGGTTCATACCCTGCACGACGCCGCCTTCGCCGCCGCATCATCATCTGATATGAGAATCTCACACTGCTGGAGAGCGTGGAGTTGGAGTTGAATTTGGTTTTGGAAAAGACTAGTCTGAGCTTCAGTCTGAGCCCGATCGAGGCTGAAGACGAGGAAGAAGTAGTGGTGGAAGAGAGGCAAGCAAAGTGTGCACGTCACTAATTGCAAATTCGATGGATACACATAATCGTTTTTGCATTCTTAAGTAATTTGTAATAATTTCCTTAAGGGTCCGCGTCTCAGCGTATAAATCTCAGAGCAGAGAAAAAGAGAGGGCAAAGGCAAAGGCAAAAGAAGAATTTAGGTAAACGCGACGATGATTCCTGAACGTGAGAGGATGAAGTAAGAGGTACGACGAGGATGAGGATGAAGTTCAAGGCGAAAGACGAACGATAATAATCGAGGCGGAGGAAGGGACACCAGAAAAAAAAAGGAACTAAAATTGAACTGGAATCAGCGCTTAATGATGAGTTACGAACAGAACGAATACCAAACCAAACCGTATTATAACAATATGCAATATGGGTTTTGTGGAATGGGAAAAGGGAGGAACTTAAAAAAATCATGGTTTACGAAAAAAATAGATATACATGATAAGCTTTTTGCATGGGCAATTTTAATTGATTATTGTCAGCGTTGTTTTGATTGTAGACTCAAATAGGTTGGCAAGTTACACAGATAATTTTCTTCATCATTCATCATTAATAAATAAAAACTAAAAATTGCTACGATTGTATGCCATTTATTTTTTAAGTTTTATTTGTACCGTACCAAATTAGTTATATGTGACGGAGCTGCCGCTTTTTGCATGTTACGTACATTTTGACGTTTTCTAAGTTTATATACCTTTAGCGGGTGCCGGTTACAAAAAGTTATCTTACCTTCATTATCATAAATCCATTCTGTAATTTTAAATACATCATTTAAAGCAGGAGTTTCCTGATTTTCACTGCGTCGCTGTAAGCATACGAATTGTTCCACTTGCATGTGTCTCATACTCTTGACATGTTGCACCATTTCATGAAGATTCTTGGCGGTAAAATTGCACAGCTGACAGAGAAGTAATAGTGGCTTTTTATTACATTGATTCTCATCTGGAAAGGAATCATCGTCCGTTGAATCTAACGTTTTTTTTCCCAATGTACTTTGCTGTATTATAAATAGTAAATGTTGGAATATCATTCGCATGGTATCGTGTCGCATTTGCTGTGTGTGCAACGATAATTTTTGTATCGAATTTGTATGAAAATCACAACAATTGCATTTTAATTGCACAATATTCGTGTGTTGTTGTTGGAAGTGTTGTTGAAATTTGTACTCATTACGTATTCCGCCCTCCTTGATGTGATTTATATAGTTTAGTTTTTGCAAATGTTTATCCGTTTTGCTATGCAGTTGAAAATTCGCTTTTAGATTTGTTTTATAATTACAAAGTCGACATATATAATTGTTATTGTGAATTAGCATTATTTCTGTGGAGCAGGAAGTGGCACTGGATTGTAATCGTGATCGATCTACTAGCAAATGTTGATTGAGATCATCCAAATTGTTTGTGTTAAAGGAGTCACAAATTAGGCAACTAAAGAGGGCAGAGGGCCATTCGTTCGGCTTTGAGATGGGTTGAGATAAATCTCCTGTGGAATCTCCTCCACTTTCTTGCCTATCCATTATAATTCCTCCAACTATTGGCACTCCTAAGCCCAAGTTAAGTCCTTGATTTTGACCCATTTTCACTACAGGCTTTGGAGATATGGGAAAGTTAAAGGGATCTGGCGAAGAAGATGTTGGTGATAATTTGGTAGTAGCTGTAGACTGTTGCTGTTGATGATGCAGCAACTGAATCATTAACGCTTGATTATAAGCCAAATCTGCTAAAGCAACTTCGGGCAGAAAGGATCCTCCTCCGGCAGAACTTACTCCTCCTGAAACACTTGATTGATGCTGCTGTTGTAAAAAGTTAAATGTCTGTATATGCTTTATGTTATTCTGCAAAACCGCCATATTATGGGTATGCTTTTCGCTGGTCATATGAATTCTTAAATTTCGAGCAACTGAAGTTTCATAGCTACAGATATCGCATCGAAATGAGGGCTTTGGCTTTAAGCTGTTGGAGCTGGAACTGGCGACCGTGCTAGAACTAGCATTAGGGTTGGCATTAGTTAAACCCGCAGAAGTAGAAAGATTTCCCACATTATTAGGTGTTATGCAAGATGTGGAACCAACAGGAGGAGCACTATTGGAGGAACATGCTCCCTGGGGCGATGGGGAGCTGCTAGAGAGAAGCAACTTCCCTGTGGCCACAGCTGCAGCCACTATATTTTGTGAGCTATTTAACTCTTGCATATTATTTAAATGCTTATCCGATTGCATGTGAATTGAGAGATTGCCCTTTGTGGTAGTCGAATAGTTACAAATTTCACAGCGATACGGCTTATAGCCGCACGAATACGATTCGCCGCGTGCCAATCGAGGGTGTTGCTGTCCTGGATTTGCAAAAGAAAAAGCATTCTAGTTATATCAGGTAGTATAGGTAATAAATTATTATTAGTTATAAAATAACTCATTATTTTAATTAAAATAATTTTTATTACTTATTTTTATATAAATTTTTTTTTATCTCTGGTACCTGCTAAACAATAACCGCAAGCACTTTCCCCATCTGGATGCTTCTCGCGCATATGTATCTCCAGCGTTTCCTGATATTTGTAATGCCAATTACATTGTGGGCATTTTAGAGTTTTGCAGGAGTTTCGTGTGGACATTTGGACCCCGCTGTTTAATCGTGCTGAATTTAGTAAAATTTCGCAGCTGAAATAAGAAAAACAATATAAAAACGATATAATAAAAATAAATAAAATGCGTTAAATTTAGTCTGCATTTTCGATTCCTTTCTTGTCCCCAGTTGAATTTTGGAGAAGACACCTTTTTCATATTATTATTTTTAATTTGATTAACGCACCCATCACCGGCAGCCTCCATTTCAACAACAAAGGGTCGGTAAAATTATAATGATACCGGGAGAATACAAACCCACAGTCACCTCGGGAAGCGACACCATTAAATTTGTGACAATTGAGAAACTGGGGGAACATTTATTAAGTGAAATCAGCGCAATTGATTTAATTTTTAGCCTCACCCTATACACAGATCATCATCAACAAAAAGATTTCCCAACATTTTTGTTAATTGAAGCACACAAGCATACAATTTACATATTTATATATAATTTTTAATAACAGCCTAATTGGGCTTCCCGTCCAAGTAGGTTGCTTTTTTTTAATTAATTTTAATTTAATTTATTCTCTAAAACATATTAGTATGTTATGAATATTTGCCAATTAAGGTATTATGTGCCATCCATTTGGCTACGTTTTTACCCAGACTGCATTTTTTTATATTTGACATAACTTCGAACATATTTTTGAACATATTCGCACCTGACCTGAAATTGTTATTATTTACTATTCGAAAAGATTTGTTTAATGTTTTTCATATCGTATGACTATGTCTTTTAGCTGTAATAGAAACGATCGGTCAGCTTTTATGAGAAGCTGGGAATATAAGTATAGGCTTTGTGTTTTTATTTATAAATATTATAAACACCTTCGAATGATTTACAATTCTATCATATCTATCAAAGTACAATTGACAAGGGTACACAAGCTTCGGGCTCCCGAAGTTAGCTTATTTTCTTATTTTAAATTCATGAACACATAAACAATAACCTTAAATTTACGTGAAAACTCAATTGGATCCGCATGTATGGTAATTGTTGCAATTTGTATACCTTGCAGTGTGTTGTTTTTTACCCAGAAGTTCGCAACACTATGCAAAATTTCCGACCCCATTAAGTATGTGGCGTGTTACAGTTACCACTTCCGAAACTCTGTTAACTCTCTGTTAACTTCCAATCTCACGGAATCTCACGGAAACTATCCGTTTGCCAATGGGCTACCAGATTCAGAACCACAAGAATAGCAATTAATTATTTTTAAATACAAGGCGATAATGTTAATCGAAAATGACAATTGTTTTCGTTATTTGATGTTTTAGGAACATTATTGCATAACTGATTACTTGATTTCTGAATAATTATTTATTTTTTGGTTGCACCTCAAAATTTGATTCTAACTTTCATCATTATTGCAAGTCTTTCGCACCTATTCTTATTTTGAACAAATCTTCTAATGCATGTCTTACAATTATAAGAACGTGATCAGTAGGAAACTTTTCCGTGACTTCGGCCGTGACTTCTCCGTGATTTCGGCAACTCTTTTCTCCAGCATTTTTGCAACTCTGTTTAACAAAATCTTATTTTATCCTTATTCCTTGTCAAAATTAAGCATAATAATTATTCAAAATTGTGATGGCAATCAGTGGAGTGTAAACTAACTCGAGTTGTGCAATTTCGAACCCCAAATCCCAAACGTCATTTGCGTTTAAATGAACAAGACCGTCCAGCCAGACAAATTCACCTAAGGGCATAACTCCTCACACACACTTCTATATCGCAATGACTTATTTAACTTCCGTGGCCTAATGACTTATTGTTCAACACAATCCCAGTTACAGTTCAAAAGTTCAACACATAGCCTTAAATAATTAGCCATATTAGGGCTGTGCTTGAACGGCACGTAATCGCAACCCTTTCTGCTTCCGGCATAGTAATATTTTTTCCGTATAAGTTCGCAACCCTTCACCAAATGAACTGCTAACGGCAAAATGCCTTGATGTCTTTTTGCTTTTCCACACAATTACGAAATATACAGAGTTTGTTCGCTATCCAAAGACAATTTCGATAAACATGTTTTGTCAATGATGAACTATATGTATAAGAGAGTGCGCAATGCGATTACTGCATATTTAAAAAAAAAAAAACAACAGACTATGTTCATATACTTGAGTATATACCGATTTAGAAACTTTTATTTCTTTCTTTAATATTTTGGAAATCCTACTAGTAAACACAGGTACAACAGCTGAATTTCCATGTCTACATTTTTTGAACGACTAAAGACCTGTTTAAGTGCCTGATAGCTGTCCGAAACGTATAACAATCAGTTAAACTTGCCGTAAAGGAAATAGGTTTTCTACCTAAAATGTACCTGAACATAAAAAATGACTAGTGCTGTTAAGCACCGAATTGTGCTGTGATGCTGCAACTCTTCTTCTTTAGTTGGAAAAAATTTTACAGGGAGTCTGGAGGACTGTCACTCATTTGCACGATAGACCACAAAATATTCAGCAACATTATCAAAGTGGGGTTAGAAACCGCCACTAAATCTAAAACGATGAAAAAATGTATTTTTATCAAACGTATCTTACCGCGCACAGTCCACCCCCTGGGGACGTCCGTTGATGTGATCCGAACAGGCGCCAATGGTGAAGCTGGAAGTGGCGCCCGCGCCCGCGCTTGTTGCCCCTGCATTTCCACTGGTTACTGATGATGAACTAGGAGACATTGCCAGGTTGCTGCACGGCGAACGATGTGGCGGAACCTGAAGCTGAGGCAAAGATTGTGATGAGTGTGACGGTGGTGACTTGGTCCTTGCTTGGATTTCGGGGAATTCACAGGTTTTACAATCGACGCCATTAAAATCAGGATGTTCGAGACATTGGCTAGGAAATAAGGAACTTTGATTTTGCTGTTGATTTTGATGTTGTTGCAGTTGGTTCTGTAGGAACTCGGTTATCATTTTAACACGATTGCCATTTGATTCGGAATTGTTGGCGGCCAAAGCTGCTAGCGAAGCGTGGAAGGAACTGACTTGAGGAGGGAATATGCCAGAAGCAGTTGCTGTCAAGAAATCAGAGCTAGAAGCATCTACTAATTCCTTTCTTTGAGGTGAAGATGAGCCTGGTTTCATATCACCTTCTAATGACGACTCTACTGACTTATAATTATTATTACTTAGATTATCAGTACGGGATAATGATGAGACCTCTCCGGAACTAGTTGAGGATGATGAGGGTACAGATATTTTCGATAATTTATTAGTCTTTATTGTTTCTGTTACTGAGTTTAAGGAACCAAATTTCACAGATGACTTCACCGGTGACATCATGGGTTGATGATGATAATATGCACTAGGTGCTGCCATTTTATTAATACTAATATGATCTGTTTCGTGATCGTTTTCAGGATTATCTTCTGACTCTCTCTCTCGACACTGATCATCATTCTCTTTCTCTTGTTTTTGATCAGTTTCGGGAAGAGAAGGAACAACATCATCGGTAGATATCTGCAGATTCTTCTCATCGGTAACATCGCCGGTGGCATTAATATCTAATGGCTGCAGAAATGATATCGATGGCTTCTCATCCATATTTCGTTGTATTATGGCACTGGAATACTCCCGTTTAAGTAGCTGCTGTTCTAACTCTATTAAATTTAGTTTATGTTCCGTGTTAGCATGCAAGCTAAAGGACTTGACGTTGCCAAATGATAATTTGCATATGAAACACATTAATATTGGTTTTTGGATCTTGAATATTATATCTCTAGTTGGATTTGAGTTAGCATCCTGTGCCGTTACAACACGAAATGAATGAATTTTGGGACTGGTTTTGTAAAGAGCCTCCTGCTCCTGCTCCTGTTGTTCCTTTTTTTCTTTCTTCTCCACAAAACCGCAATCTTTGGCATTCGAGAAATCTTTCTTTATTAAAATCGATGCTGTTGCTTGCATAAACTTCGATGTTCCACAACTTCCATTATTATCATTGGCATTTTCTGCATCGATAATATAGGCGCTGCTGCCATCGAGATTGTATACTATTTTGCCATTAAAAGTTTCCACATCAGTACTGGACATTGGAGAGCCGTCTGCGTCATTACCATTATTATTGAAGCTAAAATAAACAAATTAAAAATGTGAATTTTTATGTTAAAGTAGTGAGGGCTTAGAGTTATCACTGCGGTCACGAAAAAAGTTAAAATCCAATATTAATGGTTTAAATTAACAAATAATTAAAATTAATAATATCAAACAACGTATTCATGAAGATTGCGCGAGCCTAACAAGTCCATATGTGTATTGCAAATCCGACATTGTAATTGTTTTTTTAATAGATGTATTTGTTAATGATTTCAAATTTTGTTATAGCACTTTAAACATAATTTTAATCAAGTTCCTCCCAGCGCAAGCAATTTTTTCTTCTGAGATTCTGGCAATATACAAGTAGTATATTAAACTGAACAGGGTGGCTGGCATGACTATATAATATAGCTGACATAAAAAAAAAATTGAACTATTAAATGTATTATCATTGCAGAATATTTTTTTAGCATTTTTGCTAATGAAAAAATTAAAACATGGAAACGCTTTCTTAATGTCAAAAAACGGTACAAAAATAAATATTGATCTACATATATATATATTAATCACTGTCAAGATAGTGAAGATAAGCATCGAAGAGTATGCACAAGGCAACACGCAGAACTAGAAAAAAAGTCTTGAACTATACATTAAGAAGTTGGTTCAAGAAATATGTTAGTACAAGTGCAAATGACAAGGTATAGCTGCCAACCGAGAATGTATGTACCAGGCAAAAGGAAGCATCTTCGACCTCACCGACCGCCTGTCTGTTCGTATGTCCGTCTGTCCGTTTATCCGTCCGGGTGCACCAACAGATCTCAGAGGCTATAAGAGCTAGATCTACCAAAATTTGTGACAATATTCAAATTTGGCTTCCTCTTCATCTGCGTGCTTTACTTCCGCCCTCACAAATTATGAAAATTAGATAACTAAGCTATAATATAATGAAATGGTACGATATGCCATGTAGCCCACAAGGTCGTGCGTCCGACTCCGACCGCGGGCAGAAACTTTTTTGACTTTTCCTTTTTAGTGTTATTAAAAAAACAATTTTTTTATTTGAAATTTTGCTGAGGTAATGTCCCTGTCCTAGCTCACACAAAAACACTGCGTCAACTGTCATACTAAAAATGTCATCACTTTTGGAATACAAATCAGGAAGACACACACATGTCGTATATATAACTAGCATAGCTTTTCGTATCAAATTTTGTGACGACTAACAGTGCAAAAATCTATGCCATTATATAAAACGACAACGCACATGTCTCTCTGATGGGTACACACCCAAACACAGCTAGAACTATCATGTTAACCCCAACTTAGTTCCAACACAAAAATTTTGCTTTGACGTCACAATGCAGTTGTTCTAACATTTCTATCTGCCAGTTACAATGTTATTACTTTATATATTTTTCCGTTTTAATAAACTATATTTCCTAGAAGGGCGCGTAGTGGCTCTTTTAGCTCACTTTGCTCCTTAGGTAGTATTTTTTCGCTGGCGCCGACCAGTCGCACAAGACGACCGTCGCGCGTGCCCAGTCATCCATGAAGAAATGCAACAACAAAATCTATTGAAAATAGGCGTCAAAGAGGAGACAAAAAAGGTCGCGAGGATCGCGATCTCGAGTTTGCAACAACAAATACAGGGGGTTGGGCCACGCACAAAAAAATAAATTGCGCTGTTAACCGCGACCTCTGCACTGACTTAACAAATTTTGATTTGTTCTTTAGTCGTTTTTCTAAGAAGGCCATGAAAAATAAAGAAAAGTGACTGAAGAAATTGAAAGTTCTTAATTTAAAAGGGGAAATTTTTTATTTTTGGCAGTGTAGTCCCTTCGCGCACACAATCGACCTTTTTCACGACAGCGCCGGGTTGCGGTGGTGGGAGTTGTCCCTTTTTTTGTCTGGCTGCTGTCCCGATGCGCGTTTGCTCACTCACTTAATTTTCTTGCCCTTGCTTGCTATATTTTATTTCAAATTTTCAGAAAACGGTCCTATTGTTCGATAAAAAACTAAATTACAGATTTTATGATTCGAGAAGGCTACATTTGAAAACATTCTTGGTCTGCGAGCAATTTTGACAGAAAAATGTGGTACCTCTAGCTCTTATAGTTTTTAAATCTGTTGTTTCACATGGACAGACATACGGACATAGTTAAGTCGACTCGCCTGTTGATGTTGATACAAAATGAATAGGGTCGGATATGCTATCTTCTACCTGTTACATTCATGGCACAAAATACTGATCAAAAAGGCTACATGAAAATCACAACCGAAAAAAATTTGATATCTAAAGATGAGGTATGGAGTATATTTATGTAGAGACATAACCTTTAAGGTTGGAGAATAAAAATGAAAACAAATAAGAATAGATATCTATTTTTATTTGAAAATTTTTTTCTCTACGGAATAACAAAGATTATTATTACTTGACTTTTAAAAATGGTCATAATTTGGAAATTGGTAGAAGTAGTAGGAAAAATAGTAAAGTTCCCTGCCTTATGGTTATGCGCAAGACAAAGGGAGTCAAGGTTTTCCCTACCGACTTCCCCCAATCCGCATCCGTTCCTCTTTTAATTCGTTCGAGAAATATTTCGCGCGTGCCTCTGTGCCTTTTTTTGTTGTATGTCTTTATTTCTGTGGAGTCGTCGTTATCTGTTCTTCATATTTCTCAACTGGTTTCAAAGCCAGAGTCAAGTTTTTTCTGCTGCTTTTACACCCACATACAAAATTCCATGATATATCAGCCACCATCCAGTTGTACAGTGGTGTTTTTGGTTTGGAGTCTGACTCTGTTCCACAATGCACAGTGATAAAAACAACACCCAGTCAAAAGATGCCTTTTTTCAGACACCGTAATTTGAGTATATGCTGGAGAGGTTAGCGCTGTGAACGACTCGAACCCCCCTTTTTTATATAAAAAAAGGTACTGGAATTGATGCCCCAGTATTTTGAACGATTCGTTTCTCTGTGTAGCTATAGCCACCACTTGAGCTTGGCTTGTGGCGTTTTGGCTGCGTGGCTTTTGCTTGCTGCAGTTGAGGTTACAGTTGGCTTGGTATGCAAACGACTCTTGGCCGCAGAGGAACCAAGGAAACCAGGACCAGGTCCAAGCATTGCACCTTTAGTCTATAAGAATGGATTTTGTGTTCTTTTCTTCAGCTAAGGAATGCCAATAATCATCAGTTGAAGGCAATGCGACGCGACGTGCAACCTCGAATTTTAATTTTGTATTCACAGCGCTTAAACAATAACTTAAGACTTTTTTACCAAATCATTTATATATGCATTTATTTGCTCCATATCTATGCACCCGTGTAGTTGCGTTCAAAATAATAAATCGACTGATGATTTCTAAGGGTATACGAAAATATATAGAACCTAAAATTTATAAATTAAATAATTTTATATTTTTTCCACTAATCGATTCCCCTTTTTAGTTTTGTTTCTCACAAAACCCAAATCCAAATTGTTTGCTTTTTAAAAATCCGTTTTTGTCATAGTTAAGTTGACGAAAAGTTTATTACAACTCTTATAAAAGAGAAATTATGACATTGGAAAGCACCCTTTAAGGCATTTTATGATCTTCCATGCTATTATTTCTTCTTATACCTACAATAGGGAAGTAAGCAGTTAAATGCAAAAGCGATATATGTAAGTATGTACATATATTGGAATGAAATGAGTTAATAACAATGGTTGTTGTTGGGGTTGCATGAACACACTCACTCACAAACGTTGCCTGTTAACTTGTGTGCAATTGCACGCACACATTATATTTAAGTTGTCATCATAAAAAAAGGTATCTATGTACATTGTATGTAGGTTTAGTTGCAGTTTGTAGTTGGGAAAACGCATTTTCAGGTAATTGTCGAGTGAACTGACGAACTGAGCTCGCTCGAGTAAGTGTAATTACCTGGTTACATTGTTATTGTTCTATTTAGACCTTTTATTGTCGTGGTACGTAGTTATTGTTACTTATCAGAGAGCACAGTTTGGAAATCCTTCCATGACCATATCATATGTATGCCTGTTTTTTGATGACTTAAGATCTTATAGTATGTCCATCAAATTACCATATTATCAATATGATTAAGATAATGATATATGTTTCTGTAAAATAAATATCTTTACTATATATTTCATGATAATCACACTCGCTGAAAATTTGGAGATGGGTATTTTAAAGAAAGAAGGTACACATATTACCCATGTACAATATATAAAATCGGTAAGTCGTCTGTGATTGTATTCATGTTTTTTTACTGAGAAATCGCCTTTTGTTCTCAGAAAAGAAATCCCCAGCAGCATAAAAAGTTGCGAATATAAAACAAAAGTGTCACTTGCCAAGGGTCTGGAGGTAAACCAGACGAAGTCCGAAGCTTGAGCTTGCATTGTTATTATTCCTCTTTTGTCTTGATTCTTTCATTTTTTGTATTTGTGGAATATGTATGTATATATATGTGAATTTTAACCAGGAGAAGAGTCCCACAATCATTCATTTCGGTAAGATCAATGAACATCGATACGATGACATACCTGGGGAGGCAAAAGAGAACTGGTACAGAAAAAAAGGTAGAATAAAGTAAAGGGATCAGTTTGATGAACTGTTTTCACAATTATGTAAAAAAAATAGGTATACCAACCAACAATAAATGTATTTTTTTTTTGCCTTCATTAAAATTGTCGCCGCATTGTTTCCAGCCGCATGAATATGTTAATGAGTGTGAGATTTTCGGACGCACCGTACATACATATATACAAACATAGTACGTATGGATGTGTAATAAATATCGGTACCGAAACGTTTAGCCTACAAATATGTGTCGCTTAAAAAATATAGACCCAAATAAACAAGTTACTATAATTTAAATATTTAAGTTTGACTATGGATCATAAAAACACAAATGGCTTCCTGGCAATCTGTTTCGGCAAGAAAAAAGTGAAGAAGAAGGAGACCCTTACAGCTAATGTATGTCATTAAAAAAAAATATGAACTCTATCAATGCAAAGTTAAAGCACAATTAAGTGCTATACAGCAATAACCGTTAATTAACATCACCGAAACTGCACTATTTTAGGAGGGTAGAAAATCGATTTGCTTTACGATAAGTTCATCTGGTGTCTATCTGTGTCTAACAGATAGTTATCAGACACTTTACATGTAAAGGTAGAAACTGGCTTTAAGGGAGGCAGACAGAGATTAGTATGATTGTAAAATCATGGTCATAATAAAATATTTTAAAATAATCTTTAAAAATACAGCTGAGATTCTCAGTAGCCCAGACTTGAACGAAAATGAAAGTTTTTAGTCTGAGAATTTTAAATTCTAAGGGAATATCCCCTTATTATGTTTATTTGAATGAATGAATTCGCGCACAGGATGCGAAGACACCGAAAACCGTTTCAATGAAGATTCATGAGGATGTCGTCCCTGAGCAAGGATTCCGCACCAAAGAGAACAAGAAGTAAAGCAGAGTAATATTAAAGCGAATTAATGCAGAAAAATACATATATACAATATCAAAAAGGAAGATCCAAAAACAAAAAACAATGATGAAGAAAAAATGTATTGTATTTTATTAAAGAAGGAATTGTTTTCCCTTCGCCTTACACTTTTTCTCAGAACAGAACACAGGGTGATGTATGAGCTGCTCCATAGGCACAAACACAATACCGGGGATCTGGTGAGTGGAGTCTCAAAGTTGGAATGGGGATTGCAATTCATGATGGACTGGAAACAGGGAGCAAAGGCGAGCCATTAAGCCGTTAAGGCGACAGTCATCGTCCTCTTATAGGTAGAAAACTATGAAACCTAAACAAACTCCACATATATGTATAAGGCCAGAGAAGACCAAAAATTCGAAACAAAGGGCAGCAATACTACAACAAGAAGTATACAAGTTCAAGGAATATTATGATAATACGATGCTATAAATAGTAAAACCTTATTAAAAAAAATAAAGTTATCAAATGAAATTATTCCTTTAAGGTGAATAAACTAGATGAAGTTATTATTATTAAATAAGAAACATATACATTTGTGTTGGCAGCACCGATGGGTATTCTAGCAAAACTGGTCTTCATTTGTCAAAATTTTATTATGCCATAATTAAACAAAATCATCAATGTCAATGTTACAATCCAACATCTAAAAATGAAGAAAGTTTTACTTCGATCGGAGCACAATTTACGAAGTTATTGCAATTCTTTTTTTTTTTCATATTGGATGATAATGTTTATTTCCTATAGTTCGAACACCCAAACACCTCCCCCCATCACCTTAATACAAATTTTTTTCGCAGATAAAAATACCGTTTGAAACTTACCAACTTATATAGTCAAAGCATGGTCACTCCTTTTGAGAACTGTTAATATTCTGAAAAAAAAAATACTCCAATGGATTAATTATATTAAATAACTTCCTTTCTTTACTAATTAAAATGCTTATCTTATCTATTGAACAAAAAGGACAGCCATCTGGATATTAATACTGAGAAAATGAATAAATTTTAGCTAAAAATTAAAAATCAGCAATTTTTTGTCAACTTATAAAAATTTTAAAAATGGTTTTTCGATTGATTATTATTTTTCCTGAAGATATTAAAAGATCCAGGAAATTTAATGAACTCTACCGTGAGATAAAGATCAATCATGTAAGCAGTAAAATACTACTTTGTACATACATATAAGAAAAAGACGAGGAAATGGTCTCATACTGAAACTAAGATCATTAGGAGTAGAATGACCAAAAAATGGTTACCATTGGCGCTGTTAAGAATATGTAAAAACAAGAAAGGAAGCTAAGTTCGGCAAGGCGAAGTTTATTTACTTTCAAAGATAATAATGCAAAACAATTGGTAATCAAACAAAGCGATAAGTATCGGCCAATTTGAGCCGTTCGATAGTGCGGAGGCTATAAAATAAGTAGTCCGATCTCGGCCGTTCCGACATTTATACTAACTGCAATAAAATAAAATTATTTTGAAAAATGTAATAAATCCAATAGCTTAAAAACTAAGATCCTAGTTTGCATATTAACGGACAGTCGGACATAGTCCGTCGACGGCTAGATCGATGCTTCCTTTGCGGTGTTTGCACATTTTTGGTCATAATTACAAATAAACTGCAACAAATTTATACAAGTATCTCCATACAATTCAAATTCACAATGTAGTTCTGCTTCGGTTTCGGGCTTTTGTCCAGTTAGGCATGATAAAAAGCACGTACATTTACCAGTTACCTGATATTGATACATATGTATGTACATATGCATATGTACATAGGTACATATGTACATATCTACAAATAAATGTTCTTTGCCCTAAGAGAATTATAAAGCAGTTATCAACTGCAAGCTACTTGATCAGCTTACCGCACAACAGGCACGTCTCACAGTAATAACCTAACAACAAGGAACGACCAATGTCATATGTCATGAACACAAAATACCCTACAAATAGTTTATATAAAACAGTTTTTTATATTAGTACGAGTAGCAATTACTATTAAAGTATAACTGTATAACAGGTAACTGTCATCCATCTGTATTACAAATCTGTAAGACAAACAGGAAGACTGTCAGGCAAACCATAGTCAAGTTTTTAGAACAATTTCAAGTGCTTAATTTCTTAGCCGAAACACAAACAGTACCTTTTCATGCGACACACATGGATTCAGAGATAACACGATAACAAAGATGCCACCTTTAAAATTAGTGTAGTCTGCTGTTTTATAATTAACTAAGTAACTGTAGTTACTAAATCCACCTCATAATGTGGTGAGATAAAAGAGACGATGGCACCTCCAACTCCAAAAATTTCTAATACCAGATTTGTGACGTAAGGGACAAATAAAAAAAGCTAACTTCGCTCTTGGGCAAAGTTGTTAGACCCTTGCAGAAAATAACAATTTAGTCTGATAGGTCATATAGCAGCTATTCGATATAGTAGCTTGATTTGCGTTAAATTAAAAAAAAGAAATCTGAGAGACTAGTTTGCGTAGCAACGGCAAAATTGAAAAAAATCGGCTAAATCGAGAAAAATTTTTCAACCGTCATTGACTGTTTTTTCAGTAATTGCTTTCATTTTGTGACATCTTCTCACGGCGTTGCCACATTATTACAAGTCATTTGTAGTTAACATTCGTGTTTTGCCCATTTCATATATTGAATGCAACAATTCGGCCTCACGAAATCTTTTTCTAATTTTCGGTAGTTCAAGCTCGAATAGTCTCTCGCATCGCGGTGCTCAACACATGGCTAAATTACTGTTTTTAATAACGTTGTGCACTATGGTTGGCGGGTAAAATAATATTTATCTTTATGATACCAATTTTATATCCATTTTATAGGGATAGTTATAAATCGATATAAGAGATCTTCTCACCTGTAGAGAGTACAGGCACTTCAACTGCCAATTTTTTGTCAATGGGAGGACACAAATTCGTTAGCACTTGAGTTTAATATCTAGCTGATAATCTTTTCACCTATTCCTGCTCAGCATCATAGTATTATGATGGTTCTTGACTTACTAATAAGTAACTTCTTGAAGGCGAAGGAAAAAGGCGAGAGAAAATACAAATTTCCTAAAAGGGGGTGCGTGCAAGGAAGGCTTAGAAAATAAAATGAGGTCTCATATTTTTGTAGAGCAATCATTTATAATTTAGTCAAAAGTTTTCAATGTACTGAAGGAGTCATCTCCGACCCTATAAACTTTGATCAAGAACTTTAATGTTTGTAATCCGATTTTACTCAAATTTTTAGAGCACAGCGGTAGTCACGAAATTTGATAGCTCTATCCTTAGTCACTGAGATGTGATGTTGTACACAAACGGACAGTCGGACATGGCTAAATCGTCTCGGCTGGTGATGCTGATCAAGAATAAATACACTTTATGGAGTCCTTCTATGTGGAGATGCTTTCTTCTGCCTTGTAAATACATTCTCGGTTGGCACTCAGATATAATACCACCACGGGTACAGGGTATACAAATATTTATTTGGCACTTTGGTCCCCTTTTCTCCTGAACTAAATGATTTTGTACAAACCATTTAATTAATATATCGCTCTTTACAATCGGACAATCGTAGTCGTGACCAACTTAATAAAATGTATTACATAATATACATAGGCACAGACACTAATAGTCTGAAAGATCTTTTTTTCACCGCTAAATGACTAAAATGACTTGCTTCTCAAGAATAGACATATGTACATATGTATATATAAATGTACATATGTACTTCATGCGGTCAGAAATGCCAACGTCAGCTTGTTACCCTACAGATACAGGGTAAAAAAGCGAATACAAAAATTTAATGGAATTAATAAAATAATATAATTAGCTTCGAATATAAGCAACAATTTGAACAATAAGGCAGGTACTTAGGTGGAGTCTGAACGTTTTTTCGGTAATGTTGGGGAGCTGTGTCGGTAACCCTACCAATAACAAAGACGATACCTTGGAAAAAATGGGAAAAGGGAATGAAAAAACCGTAGAGAACCGGAGAGACAATAAAACACTCGGCAGACTAAGGCATATTCTGTTGAAATTAAAAATTTCATCGAATTTTGGTATTTTAATATGCCCATAATTACTGATGCCATATAATTATTAGAGAAATTATTATTAAATTAGCGAATCATTATCAACCTCCTCTTTTTATGCACACTCTTAAAAAAAAACTTTGAAAACGAAGAAAATATTTCGACTTGGGGCTTATGCCAAAGCAAAGATCTAACTCTTATATTCATATTTTTGGTATATAATTCCAATGACATAGTTATTTTGTTATATATGAAAGCAAAAATACAATCCAACACAAGGGTTCACCCTGATTGTGAAGACAGCACTGCTATTCAACAATAATTATTTTTAATTACAAGTAAGGAAACGTCTCGACGACTTCCGCTGCGGCTCGTATACCTCACTTCTCTTGCGCTCGTTTCCAGTGCTTCGTTTCAAAGTCACTGGATAAATGGCGGGTGCGGAATATATCCACATTTTTGTTTTTGATAAGTAATTTGTGTTTTGTTTTGAGCCCTTTATAACACGGCCAAAGGAAGACTAAGGAAATCGTTTGGGCCTATTTTTTATAATACAAGAACTTTGGGCATGTATGTATGTATGTACATATGTACATAATAAGTCAAACAACAATCAACAAGCTGAACTATATTATATGTCTGGTTGCGTCGTTGCCTTTCTGCGTACATATGCTGTCTTAGAAAAAAGGAAAACAAAATACGAGAACAAAAAAACGTAAACAGCCCACACTTACACACATGTGAAAGCGGGAAAAGGCCGAAACCTTTGTTGACCATAAAGATTAACTCAACGGGAATGGGAATGGGAATGGGAGTAGGTGCTAAAACACACGCTCGCCCAACACAACACACACACAAGCCGACAAGCAAGCGTAGCCTTACACCAACAAAAAGTGGTCAACTCGATGTATGTATGTATGTATATATGTATGTACATACTTGTATGTATGCATCGTATGTACAATCTTGACCCACTCACAGCGGACTCTTGTCTCTAGCGTGAGTACTAAAGATTTAGTCAGGCCAAGTCAGATTTACCTTTATTTTCTCACACTATGTAGATTAAAAGTAAGTAATTTAACGTAACTATTTGTCAAAGTATTGTAAAGCGTTTCTCCTTTGAATAAATGAATATACATACATACATAGCATATCAAGTATGGTATCCGATTGAAGGAGGATTTTTAATTCACTTGGACATCGATTACATACAGAAGCATACGTTCGCATTAGAATGTGTGCTTAATTCTGAAACTTACAAAATATTTTGGATTTGACTGCAACGCAGTGAAGGAAACGATCTCTGCCTTCATAACAAATATATATATATGTACATACATATGAATTTATATATATTTTTGATCAGCATCAAGTCTGTCTCTGTATTTTGGTTTCTGCGCGAGCTAGACCCAAAGTTTTCAGAATATGCGTTTCAGCACTGTCTTATTTTTCTTACAAGCAATATATATGTACAGACATACATATGTTTGTATGTATGTCGGAAATCGAACTAATATATTTTATAGCTGAAATATTTTTAGTTTTTTTATGATATCAAAATTAATTATCATAAATGCTTTTTTATATGATTATAAAATATATATATATCCTTTCTTGTCTTATATGAAATAATATATATATATATATATATATTACCTGCTTAACAACTTATAGACTAGTTTACATAGTAACGGACAGACAGATGGGCAGGGGGACATGGCTAGATCGACTCGACCGTTGATGATGATTAAGAATTTACATATATGTACACTATACTTGCGGTAAAAATTAGACTATCAATATTGTGAAAGACATTTCTAAACGGCGAACTTTAAAAGACCTTTTTAACAACAATAACTTTTCAATAACACGCTTTTGTATCTTACCTCGTTTAGGAATTATGGTATATCTAAGCTAGTGGTAAAACAAACGTTTTACACCTTGAATTCTAAAAAGTGGTTGCAGAACTCTTATCGAAGATTTCATACAGAACAGACGAAGGCGGACAAACGGAGTATCGGATAATCGACGCGTATTTAAAGAATACAAAAACATTTGCTCAACGATGATTTTCATTAAGGTTATGAAGATTTCAAGTTTCAACATCTAAAGCACATTGAGTGTACACAAGAAAGAAATTTCCAAGCTTCTTTACTTCTTTATACTAACTTTGTTACTATAAGATCACGAATTTCTCAAAATACTGACGGGACTGAGCATTTTGGACAACAGATTCGTTTAGTACAAAAGATAGACGAGAACGAAATCCGAATAATTTTGTAAAATTTAAATAATGCAGGCCTAAAACTTATTATAGAAGTATGAGTTATATAAATGTATGTACATATATGCGAATCCCGATTTCATTATCATTACCTTGTCGGAACTCCACAAAAACGATTGACCAATTAAAATACTCGGAACGATGCTGCGCCTTTAGGTACATATGTATGTATGTGTGTATTTATGTATCTGGGGGAATTGTAATTAATGCAGTCTCGCCAAAAGGGGAGAGAAAGAAAGAATGATAAGACGCGGCGAGGAAGATGTGGTAGGGCGGTGTTTTTGCGGGAGCAAGCAGTAAGCTCTTACATTTTAAACGACCAATCAGAAGATGCTATGCGGTAGTGTGTGTGTGCTTGCGAAATGCTCAGTGTTCACACTGTCGCACACACACTCCTGCTCAGTACGATTTATGTGGAACTTTGCTGTGTGTAGAATATGCGAGTGTGGATGGGACGGGGGGACATATAAATGTACATATGTATGTATGTATGAGCTTGCATGCATGATGGTTTGCATATGAAGACGGGAGACTCGGCGTGTAGAGATTTTCCAAAGTACATACATATGAATGTATGTATTAGTACACACATGCGCGGGGCAGCAGAAATTTAATGGCTGGCAATTACATACATATGTATGTACATGTATGATATGTATGTAGATTTTTGTATGGCAATCAAAGCCACAGTCAAAGTTTGCAGCATCAAGCTCATTTTTTACGCCACGCCTATTCACAGCGCGCGCTTATTTGTTCTTTACTTGAGCACCATCCACACACGCTCAAAGCCAAAGCCAGATCCACAATCCACATTCATTGACGCGACGCGCAGCACACAGCATTCGGGATTAGGGTTACACCTACACCCGCATATACAAGCACACATTCACACACAAAGCAAGCTAAAATAATTGAGAGCCCGCGCCGCGAGAGTAAAAGGAAAGTCGACGAGGCAGCAGCACAAGCAGCATCAGGAGCAGCTATGTAGCTCTCCACTCCACTTTTTTATACAACAAAAACAATGAAAACGACTAAATCATTGCCTCTCTCCATCTCGCTCATTCCGCTCTACCTATTTATGTATGTGTGCGTGAGTGTACAGAAAGAGATGCAGCCCAACAGTACATTTTATGAGAGAGCAAACGCGAGAGAGCTCTTAATTGAATTAATATTGGCAAACACCGACTGAACTGAAGAGAACGCGTAAGAGGGAGTAGTAGGTAGTAGCTGTTGGTTATCATCCTCTCACTGTAAACTTACGATTCAGCTGCCGTCGCTCTGGAGACAAATTTTTGCCATTCGGAGAAATCTGCTATTTAGCAGAAACGATTAAAACTGGTTTTCCATTCCCCACGAGCGACCAACTCCACTTCGTATTTATTCGTGTTCGGATTTCGACTTCAAGCTTACTTTTTGTTGCTAATTTCTTCTATTTTCTTTTATTTGGTGCTGCCTGTGCTTAGCTTTGTTGTTGTTGTGTGTTAACCCCTTTTCATGTGCACGCATTTCCACACACTGTAATTTGTAATTGTATGCTGCGCACTCTCGCACATATGTACAAACATACATACATAGACACATAGGCAGCTGGGGGATTTTCAAATAGACTCGCAGTTTAGAGCTGGAGAATCGAGAGACCTGGAGACTATGTGGCGAAGTGCTACCCAGCCATCGTTCATCTTCGTCTCAAGAGAAATAATTTCGCAACGCCCACAACGCCCCTACACTTCTCATTTCAATGAGCAATGAGCGCGCGAGTGCAAATATGTATAATGTAAATGTAAATAAATAATTTATACATAATGCGCTGCTTACGCCTTGGCTTTACGCTGTTGCCTCTGCCGTTGCTTCAGCCTCTCTTCCTCTTTACAGTTAATGGTGTCTCTTTTCTGCATATTCGCAGACGGTTTCCTTTAACTAGGGGTTTTCGTTGTTGTCATCGTCTCTTATGGCAACGCAGGAAGGCAAAGCGTAGTGTGGGTGAGAGTATGGGTCGTGGAGTGCAAAAGAGACAAGAGAATGAGGGGGCCACTGATGGACAAATGGCGCGTACGAGAGAAGGAGATGAAAGATAATATAAAGTACACAATTACGCGAACACATCGGTCTCGCCAAACGGAAGATTGGAAAATTTTATTTCTGGCTCTCTCTGTTTATTCTTCTCTTTTCTTTCTCGTTTTTTTTCTTTCATATTTTCTTTGCTCAGAACGTTCTTTTTTATTATGTTTATTCCCGCACGTTTCGACTTTCTCAGTATTTGCAACCAGATTGGTGAGATTCACCCGCAACTCCTCTCCACTTCCTCAAGTGGTTAGTAGTGTGGTGTCCTCTTCGTTCTTACATACATACATACATACATACATATGTATGTTAGTTCTTTGTCTTAGGCCCAGCGATAACTTCGTTATTTTGTTTTTTTTTTTATTTACAATTGTATGTACATATGTATGTCTACATACATACATACATACATATGAACATAATTAGTAAGGGATAAAGACCGGTTGGGCGAAAATATTATTTTTACCTCTTTCAACTACCAAATCCGGTATGGTCTCACTACAAAATAAATTGCCGTTATCCGGATTTGGATATGGTAATTTTAATATGAAAATTGAATAATCCCTAAAAAACTACGAAACTCAAAAGTTTATAGCAAAATGTTTCACACAAAAAGATTAAAATTAGTTTAATTTTTATAAATATGTATGTACGTATGTATGTATGCATACATACGCGCAGAGTGCTTAATTGTATTCATACAAACATATGTATGTACATACATATGAATGTGCATAGTATGTCTGAATATATGTACATACAAAACAGCGCGAAAATGTATAACCAACTACGCTCTCACCCACACCACTACCAACTCATTTGCATTTGTAATACGCGCACAACACATCTCAGATACGTCTATTCAACCCCACACACACAGTAACAAAAAGTTACATGAGCAGTCGAAATATACGTACATATGTATGTAAGTACTATGTAGATACATGTAAATATGTATGAATATGTACATACACTTACACATATCCATGTGTTGTAAGTTTAATACCCCCATACACATGCATAAATTCCAATAGAAAGAATTCTCAGTTTCGTTATTTATATTGTCTTTTTTTTATTTTAATTTCTTTTCGCTCAGGCATTATCGATTATTTTTTTCGTTTTCTTTCCTTCTTGAAATTTGCCTTTTTATCCTTTCAAAACACAGGAAGCTATAGCTGTCGTACAACAAAAAAAACTGGTGGATTCTGATTGAGGGGATGATGATTTTTTTCGCACAGGCATACATTACATGGTTACATACATACATACATACGTATATAGGTACATATGTATGTATGTATGTAATACATTTAAACGTACATACATACATATATAGATGGGGTGTAGAAAACTTTAATTAATACAACAGTCATACATACAAGCATGCACCCATATATATACATACATATGTATGTACATATGTATGCATATGCCTACGCTTATGTACAGGTTGCATTTACCTAAAAGCTTCGTTTAATTGGTGCTCATGTCATGATGACGACCCATGTAAAGGGGAAATAAAGCGCAATGAGAGGGCTCCAAGCAAAGTGATAGTCGACTGAGACAGTGTGCTTAATTGGTTAGCTACTGTTAATTAAAATTTTTGACAAATCGAAGCGTATATGATGTATATACTTTCGCACTCTCTCAAAGCGACGCCAACGAATCACGTATGGCTGGCTATATTCCCCAGCCAGTGACAACACCCCCCGACGAAAGGCGTCAATTAACTCTATTCTACTAAGCACACGCACACGGCTACCCGCAGCACACCCACACTCGCAAACAAGAAATAAAATACATAAATGGGGGTTTCGACTGCAGGTGCAGATGTTTGTGATGGGGGGATGTTGGTTTTTTTTTGTGGGGGGGGGGGGTTTGGGCGGAGGCGAGAGAGAAGAGCATTCGGAGAGTATAAACGAATGGAGGAGAGAAAAGAAGAGAAGATGCGGCGACCACAACCGACCAATCAAATGGCATGACTGTGTTTGCTTTACTCTTCTTCTGTTTCTGTCCCATCTTCTGAGATTTAACCAAGAAAGAGAGCAAGGCGAGCCATTGAACTCTCTTTCGCTGTCATCATTGTTTTTGCTTAATTACAGCTTGCCGTTGTTGTTCTGCTTGTTTTGTTCTCCGTTCGGCTTATTTCGTTAGGGTTCGCTTTTTCGTTTCATTCGCTGATTTCTAGTTTTAGAGGTCTCCAGTCTCCAATTAAATACGACCAAGCCCACTCACACTACTTCACTTCGCGAGCTTCCTCGTCATTGGCTAATTAGAGTTTCTGCTATTAATTAAGCTCTGCTTTGCTCCAAAGGGGTGACTTGCTGTCAATCTGCTTATGTATGCCTTTTAATTGGTCCGTTGTAGTCCGAACCGAGCTTAGAAGATGATACAGCGATATTTCTGTATTTTTTGACCCTAAAAAATATCCTAAGAAAATAAAAAATGGTCTGATTGGAGAATATATACTTTATGTAGCTGCTATAGCACTATAACTATCGGACTAACTGTGGTCAGGGAGGATACGCAGACGTCAACGACATTTTTGTTAAAAGCCAATTAAGAAAAACACAAAATTTGTAGGTTTCTACAGAAAGGAAGCTAGCATCGGCAAGGTACAGATAATAAACACAAATAAAATGAAAAGGTCATGAATTTAGTTTTATTCCGATATCTTTAAATAACTCAAATAAGATTAATTTGGAAGACTCTGGCGATAGCTCGAAAACTTGTTAGTTTTCTAGCTTGTACATATCTAGTTTGAAGAGCAAAGGGATATTTCTGGTGATGCTTCCTTCACTGCGTTGCAAACTTCTGGCCAAAATTATAATATAATATTGGTATCAAAATATTATGAATGTATGTATATAAGTTTTAATTGAAAAATCTAACAATCGTTTACGATCGTATGTATATTGCATGCATATTGCAAATGAGACCAACACGGTGTTGTTCAATCGATCGTCAATAATCATAATATAATATATTCTGAATTTATTTTTAAGATTTGATCTTAAACATATATGTATGTACATACATCATTTTATTTTTTATTTTTAAATAATAATAAGGTTTCTTGTTCTCATAGAAGACAAGCCCATTAAGGTAGTTTTAATATTTTGAACACGCTTAAAAATTCTCTAAATAAATCTTGCCATGACTTTACGGAGCAGATAATAAAAGGTAATAAGTGCCTGGACTGCTTATATAGAATGGTGATGATTTAAAGGGATACAAATATATATCTATATATATATTCATAAACATATTTATACATATATTACAGTTATAACCATTCATATATGAGTACAAAGATAATTAGCTTTGCTACTCTGTTACAATAAATGTAATTAATAATTAAATAAAGTAAATAATTTAATTAATTAAACTAATTTCGTTTCGTACGCTCACCTAAGTCCCTTTAGGAGCCGTCGAACCCGTCGTTTTCAGCTGACTTGAAAGATATTCCTTTTAACGAATGCATTTGGTCGGTGTTTCGGCTTGCTGTATTATTTTATTTCATTTAATTCGATTAATAACCATTTTGTTATTGTTAAGTCCGGTTGTTTATTTGATATAACTTATTTGTCAAGCGGTTCTAGTTTTGTACTATTATTTAAAGTTTTATCTTTACGCTTATATATTATTAGGAACTCTTCAATCAACCGCTGTTTAATTTAGTGGACACTTAAGGGAGAATATTTATTTATATTTAAACTTGATATATTCTTACACAGTACATATTTTTATGTAGTACTTGATAATTACTTGACAAAATAAATATGTATTTATGTACATACATATGTATTTAAGCTCCGCACATTTGATTAACCTGTTTAGCTATTATGGAAAATAATTTATTAACAAATGAAAAACTCGATGCCATTTCCCTTGCAACATACAAATTTAAATGTTTGTTTCTACGTATGTATGTATGTATATACAGATATGTTTATAAATCTAATGAAAACGTGGTCCATACAAATATCGGTGTGTTATGTTAATTTTAAATCTTCCTAATCGTTTTAAAACTTTTACTTTCTGGGCCGAAGATATTTTAACTTGAGTTGCAAGTTACAAACTTTGCAAGGGTATATTAAAATAAAGTATGTTCCTATTGGATGTATAGGATATTCCGTTTTCATTCTGCCTAAATACATACATCATGAGTATCTATGTACATACATACGTATGTATGTAGTTTGTTTAGAAATCCGACGTTCGTCTGCTGATGCTTATGCAGCATAAATGTAATGCCTTTGATTTGTATGTAAGTACATATGTACATATGTATATGTATATTATCTCTCTTTGGTCACAACAAAGATGTCCTCAATGAAGGAAAACCTTCGTTTTTGAAAACCAAAACTTGTAGATACAAATAAATTACAGTAGTTAATATTCTTTGGCATATTTTTCCATTTCGCTTTTTATTTGCAGAGATTAAAACAAATTATAAGCGGATCTCTTCTCCCTTACCTGAACGCATTCACCTACATACATATGTACATATGTATGTATTTATATATGTAGCATTCTGATGGGACAGATAAATGACTGGCAAAAAGCTATAATTTAAATAGCCCCATACCTACATACGTACATATATACTTATATACATACATATGTATGTACATACGTATGTATATTTACTGCAAACACGCAAATCGGGAGCGGGTAAGTGTGCGGGCGAACCACATGCCCCGCGATTGAATTGGCCAAACTTTTTCCTCAGTTTCAGCTTTTTCAGCCTATTTTGCATATTTTTAATATCAACACTTTTACTCCAAGCTTGCTGTAAAGCCAACGACAGTTGTCCCTTTTTTATGCACACACAAAATTTCCGATATATACATATGTATGTATGTATATTTTGAATGTGTTTGTTACCCTTAGACAGAGAATGGGCCCAGAGCCAGAGTGACTGTTTGACAGAGACAGAAGGACACAGAGAGAGAGAGAGAGAGAGAAACAAAAAAGCTTCGTCGTTTTCTTTTTTGCATATGTACATACATATGTGTATGTAATTCCATTTCTGCTCTCATCGGGGACCACGTGCTCATTAAAACGTCAATGGGAGGAATTCATAGAGAACATCGTCGTTGTCTAGCACCCCTTTTACCTACATACATACATACATACATAGTGTTCTTATTTTTTTGTTATAATTTTTTTTTATATTCCGCGCACCCTTTGCGGTTCGGTTTCGTTACGGCTTCGGATTTCTGTTCGGTTTTCGTCGTTCGGTTTTCGGATCGTTCTTCATACAATTATAAAAAACCGTCCCCGGGTACGGAGAGATTCCCTGTTCTTCGTTTGCTTCAGATACTTTTTTTGCTTTCATTGAAATAAAATGCTGGTCCTGTCGGTGAGTTTGTGGTTGCTATGCATACATATGTACATAAGCTCAAAAACAAGGGTTAATGTATTGTTATTATCGACAAGGACTGCAACAGTCAGTATTGTATATTTTTAGTTATTTGTTTTACGGTACATAACTACAATATCGGCAGACAGGTGCGAACAGTACATCCGATTCGCAGACGAAATGTGAAGCGAGTGGGAACAGGAAGTAATGGTGATCTATTCATTTTTCTGTTTTCATTTTCCGCATTATCATCATCACATCCTTGTGGACACAACACAATACGAGTACATGTGTGAGTGCAGTAAGTCAGGTAGACAGTCGGTACGGCGGTACGATAACGACAGGGCACCCACGACCCAACTCTGCTGTGATATTTCTGTATGTAAAATTCTTGGGATACGCTTCCGTTCACTGTTTAAGATATTGCAATAATCGGGCTCACAGTCACTAGATACAAATCACAAGTCCTCGGATCAGACTCTCAGACCGTCGCATCTCATTCAGATTTATTTTCACTATCCTACCCGCATCTCACTGATTCCACGATTTGTTAAAATAGAGAGTTTTTTAAAATTTGTTTGATAATAACAGTTTAGTTAAATTATAAGCGCATGCATCATAGGATATGCTAATTGAACAGCATATGTACAGCGTATGTACATATATCTTATAAAACAGTAATTTTCTAGTTTCTTTGTACGTAACATTTAAACACCGAAACTGATTAGGTTCATCACTAAATAATTTATAATATTATTTCAGTGAATAAACATATGTAAATAATAAACAAACTTCAAATGTACAATTAATTTTTTATCTTCGGATGACTACTGGCCAATACACGGATTGACCTAGCACATGCGAACCGCCCGTTGAAAAAAATGCGACTGACATTGGACGAGACGACTGAAATTTCAGATTCAATTTCGGCCGAGGCAGCTCGACTGAGCTGAGAACAAGCTTGCTTGTCTGACTTGCATTGCTGTGTGTTTCATGTCGCTCATCTCGCTCTCCCGCGCTCTCTTTCAGAGTGTGCCCTCCTACTCCCCTTGCCCTAGAAGCCCTATTCCGCATCCGAATCGAAACCCGAAACAACAAAATCGAATCATGCGTACATATGCGGCCAAGAGAGAATGAGAGAACGAGACTTAGAGTCGTCCGTAATGGGGTAATTATTGCCACGCAGAGTGGTAATTACGAAAGAGCGAGAAAGGGAGTACTCTGGAGCTGGCTGTGATAAAACAATGTACCAATGTATTGCGACTAGCTTCTCTTTCCTTCCTCTTATATGTATGTATGTTTGTACATACATAGGAACATATATAGGCCTATGTGTTTTTTGTGGGGGTGCAGCTTTTGGAGCAATCATCGTTCATTAATTTGTGTATTAGTGCCGACGGATGTTAAGGTACAAGTTCCACATATCATTGTCAGGAAAATTATAAGAAATCCTGCATAATATCAAACAGACTGATGTACATATGTATACATGTACTTTTTTTTTTTTGTATCATCCTGCTATATTATTTATTTTTAAATAACACTGATATTTGAATGTATGGACTCTCTAGCTTTAAATACATTTGTAAAACTAATAAGTTTTTTTTAGCAACAAACTTCGAATATTTGAGGACAATACGAGTTACTTGAAATTTAGTGCTTTTCTGTTTGTCGTTTGTGTTTTTTTTTTCTGAAGATATATGTACATATCTATTTTTATTCCATTTATTAATTTATTTGTTTTTTTAAGATAAGTTCAAGATAAGTTTTTAGCCATTCTGTTATACATTTAAATTATTAGGTATTCAAAACCGCGTCGTCATATGGCTGCTTGTGTGATGAACTTGATCACTGATTACTGATTCATGACTAATCAGTGATCACGTATGTATGTAGTTCTGCTGCAAAGATCAGCTTATTTTTATTTGAAAGGTTGCAAGGTATTTTTTTTTAATTCTACCTAGTTATTATAAATATGACATTTAACACTTTCAAAATGTTAGAAATGTTGGTAAGTACATAAATATTTTATGTATCTATAATATGTATATTTAGTTTGTTGGTATCACAGTCACCTTTATACTTACAAGTGCCGTATGTAGTATACATATCTTTGTGCATTCCAGAATTGCCTCATCAATGGGGGTAATAAAGAGATAATCTACTGCATATCATATTTATAGCCTTGCCGAGAAATGTTTTCGTGAAAGGTTTTAATAAATGATGTACATATGTTCATACATACATTCATATATATTTTTGACCCTAACTAGGAACTTATAACTGTTAATTTTTGTTTGTAATGCTAATTGTTATTTTTTTTTATCTGATCTTTACAAGAAATGAAAAAACTCCTTCTTATGTTGTCAAAAAAAAAAAAATTAATTAAAGACATTGTTTTAAATGACACTCTCTTCGCAACTTCGATGCGAATGCCTCTAAGCGGACAAAGCGAATCTATGTATAAAGAATAAAGTTATGGCATGATAGGGGTAAGCCTCCATGATGCAACCTGACTAGAGAGAGAGACTAGACAAAAACAACAAAGTCATAAACTTTTTTCGGCTGTAATACCCGTCCTAGTGATTCAAAACAAGACGATTTGATTTCCTTTACGTCAAACACAATTTTTTAAATTTATAAAATACAATAATCTGCAGTACTCTTTTTACTGCTTCGAATTACTTTAATATTTATTTGAATACCCTTGTAGAGGGTATTATGTATAATTTTGTCATGGTATTGGCAACGCAGTGAAGGTATCATCTCCGACCCCATAAAGAATATACATTCTTGATCAGCATCACCACCCAAATCGATTTAACCAGTATATCTGTCTGTTCCTACGTCTGTTTTTCTGTTTTTTACGCAAACCAGTCACTCAGTTTTTCAGCTCTGCTATTTATTTAGCAAGCAGTATATATGTTGGAACTGCTGAAATCGGACTTCTATATCATATAGCTGCCATAGGAACGCTCGGTCTAAATCGGCATATTTACGCTATTTTTTAAGATATGAGAATTTATAACAGCAGATTTAAAATTTCATGCAAATCGGACTACCACTTGTATATCATATAGTTGCTGTAGGAGCTAAATTGGCATATTCTACAGTGTATAACAAATTCTGAGCCTCCTGAAGTCAGATTTTCTTATTTGTTTTGACAAGAACATTTAAATTAATCTGAAGGCAAAAACCTGGACTTTGAAATGGGTAGGGAAATACCAGATCAATTATATTTATGAATACGGCAGAAGACTCCACCCATCAGGATCAGTTTTTTGTAACGACTTAGACATACTTTACTATTATTATTTTACTCGTGGTTTATCGATTCATACCCTTGGAAGGCGGACGGAATTTTGAAAATAATAGAATCTGTCAATTTTAGTTATTGTTTCATAGTAATATTATATTATTAGTAGTATATTCAAAAACTATCATGGTAGGACAAGGATTTATATATATCCAACCCTATAAAGTATATGTATATTCTTCATCAACATCAACAACCTTTGGCCATGTATGTACGTTTCTTATTATTTCATGAATATGATTTGATTAATCATATCGTTGAAATAGGAAAAGAACATGTAATTTTTCAAAATATACTGTTACCTGCGATATTGATATTTTTAGAACTTTAAAATAATGTTTTTAATCTGTCGGTTAGGTGTTTTTATTTATGAATGTATTATACACTTTCGGTAAGGTTTTTGATTCTATCCCTTTCGATTCGGGATTCCGAAGATAGCTTTCTTTTTCGTTCTAGTTTATTGTTAATGCATAAAGATGCTCGTATCGATACAAAATAAGAGCAAGTAAAATAGACCCTCGGCCAATTTGGCCCGATTGATTTTGTTATTTGCAGTTATATTTTATAGTGCTCGGATTCCGGCATATATACTGCTTGCAGAAGAAAAGAAACTATGCTGAAAATTTCAGCCCGATAAGTAAAAAACTGAGAGACTACTTTGCGTAAAAACCGAAGATGTTGAAAAAAAATATGAGAGTGGGGAGTTGGAAAGGCGATCATGCGGACTGGCTAAATCAACTCACCTGGTGATGCCAGTTACCCACATTATCGGTTGAGACTAAACAATAGGGTACTTTGTACCCTATAAGTCCCAGGTATAAAAACGCAATTTGAAGTTATATTAGAAACTTACAGTATCAAAAAATCGTATAAATATTAAGCAACTTTTTTTGATGTGCTCCCTAGGTAACGTGGTCCAAGCATTGTTCCAGCATAAGTGGTCCGTCAAAATGCGGTTATTTGTAATAAGGAGTGTAGCTTGAAAGACTCGTTGAATATTTTATAAGAATTGTATAATTAATTTCACTAGCCTTAGCTCTTGTTCATAGGGGCAGCCGATCGAACGAACAAACGTACGTGGGTAAATTGAATCGCCCAATAATAATTTCTGCTTTTTGGTATCGGGAAAATAAGTTTTCTATTTGGCATGGTCTGATCTTCTGTTGTTAAGTTCTTAATTGCCAAAGCCAACACTGGAATCTTGACGGGATATATTGGTTAATTACACAATTCGTTAACAAATAATTAACGAATAAGCATTTGGAACACATATCCAACGGGATGTTTTACAGCCACACCCCGAAATTGCAAGTAAAATTAATAGGAGAGAACGTCTGCACTTCATATGGAAATTAGTTTTTTATGTTTTCCAAGTAAAAAAAGAAACCTTACCATTTCGTGCTTATCACACATTGACATGTATACATTTCACTCGTACATATAGTGCGCTCATGCTACGTGTTAGATATTTTAAGTAAATACAGGTGATCAAACAAAATTCTGAACACGCTCGACCGATTCACTTTATGAAATCACGGTCTGGTCTCGATCATAGTCTCATGGAGAATAATAGTTATGGTGATCTGCAGTATATCGAAATGTTTGTTGGCTTATCTTAAGCTTAAATCAGCTGTCTTTGAGCTTAATAACAAATGAATATTACTATAATGTATTATTTATTAAAATAGTGAAATAGCTTGAAGCTGCGTCGTGGTCACCATGAGCGACAAATAATTTTTCCCCAAAGTCATCTTCGACTACCTAAAGTATGCTGTTTTTCAAAATATTTGTGAATGTGAAAATTTGTATACCTGGTAGCAATAGGGTACAAGGGTAATATAGAAAGAGCTTAGTGGCAACCGAGAATGTATGTAACAAGTAAAAGAAAGCATCTCCGACCCCGTAAAGTACATATTCTTAGTCAGCATCACCAGGCGAGTCGATTTAACCATATTCCTCTGTCCGTGTGAACAAAGTTTTGTTTTTTTGTTAAGGTTAAAAAAGTTTATTTATGTAGCTGTACAAATTACCTCAGTCTGTTCTTGTGAATAAAAAATCCAAAAGGTCCATATATTAAGCCTAGTAATAATTTTGGCTAGCGGGCTGTTCTACCTAGCGGATTTACATGTGCAGAAAGCCTCTTGTAGTGCGCTCTTGCTACCTTGGTAAGGACATTACCAACCAACGGAATGCCCACATCTCTGTGCAAATTTACTTCGCAGATATACCACCAGAGATTCTCCTGCGGTAGTTGGTTTGGAAAACTTTTATCTTATTAAGATAGTGCCACATTGGGTCCTCTTGTTTACCAGAAGAGAGACTTGTTAACCAATGAAGACGCCAGCCGGAATATAGTAACTTGGCTCGGACGCGAGCCAAGTGCATGGGGAAATTAAGTCTTCCATCCAGGGTGACCGGTACTTGTGTGGAGTACCGGTACTTACTTCGAGTGGAGCGAGTACAATGTAGGCCCAAAGATGCAACCCTGCGGGACTCCTGCAGTGATGGGTCTTACTCTAGAGGACACGCCATCCTATACATCCCGAAAGGATCTGCCTAGCAGAAAGCTGCACATAATATTCAGGAGTTGTGGGTGTAAACCCTTTTTAATTTTGCACAGAAAATTTTATTTTTTATTTATTTTTATTTATTTGGTTATTGGTTAACAAATAATTGGCTGTTAAAATTAAAACTTAATATTAATCTTAGTAAAAATCTTTTCGACCCAGTAGGAGAATTTTTTAACGATATGCTCCGTCTCACATCGGGTGGGTCAAGGTAAAGATTTACAGCTGGGAGGATAATTGCAACTTAACATTAGATACATTTACAGACAATGATTTTTCACTACATAGGACATCATATAATTCGTTATAAAGCGAACACATGATGCGAAACGGGTCATGGGAATCAAAGTTTGATCTGCATATTTCCAGGAAGAGAGGTCGGAACTGACTGGAACTTCTCAGAGGAACTGCGAACTTGATATTTCCAAGCAGTGAAGCAGAGTCGACTGGGCCATTAATTAATTTATACAGAAATATGACACTATTACATTTCGGTCTTGCAGTGTCGGCATGTCCAAGAGCCGTAACCTGCTGGTACCTGAAATATGTTTTATATGTATTTAGTGATCTGTAGCAGCGAATCTAATTTGCCAATAGGACTATTACGCTCAAACAATTAAAATAAATGATCAAATTAATACAAAACAAGTTTAAAGTGTATTTTAATAATAATATTAAAAAAAATTGTTGATTTAAGATTTTGTGTGGCTTGCACAAAAGGATTACATGGACACGCCGTAGACCATTGTGACACACACTTGTCGTTTATGTAAAGTAGCTCTTCGTACAGGGTATCTCAAAGGCGACTACACTAGATCGTAAATTTCTCACTTGTTTATGGGTGTAACATAGGTAAGGTTTTTGATCGATTTCCTATTTAACCAAATCGATCCAATTTGTATGCATGATTCTCAGGAGACAAGAACAGTTATAGAACAAAGGTTTGTTTAACATTTTGATTCCCATATTTTCTGATTTCCTTTTTTCATATGAATAAGTTTTGTAGTTGCGCGGAATTATATTGGAACTTTATTCTGAAAAACCTGACCCCGAACCAATTCTGAAAACCAGACCCAACAAGAATTTAAAAATGTGTCGAAAGAGATAGACATTCTCAGCTGGGGCAAGATAATTTTTTGTCAATGAAAACACAGCGAAGTAATATATTCCACAAAATACAAAATATACAAATCACTAAATAAAGAAAATGACCGTAAAAATGTGAATCGTATAAATTCGTCATAAACGATGAAAAGGGGAGAATCCTAGGCTGAGAAAAAAACCGGTACAGATTTGAGGTATTATTATTACACTAAGGAAAATGCTAACATTTTAGAAGAGTTGACTTTTAGACACTTAAATGTTAAGCTAACATTTTACATAATTTAAAGCAACAATACAAGTATATGCGTATAGCTATCGCTCTGAACAAGTTCATACAAACTCATAAATAGAAAGTTTCTTTTTAAGTGTAAGAGTCCGGTTATGCGCATAATACTCTCGTAAGATCACATATTCTCACACTCATTCCGACTCTTAGGGCTTCTCACCTGTTCTTGTTTATTTCATTATAATCATATTCAACAAGGCTTATTAACTAACAAATTTACGATTTCACACACACATACGAATTAGGAAAAGCAGCAATAAAATCGGAACTTGAACGGTTTGATCGAACATCTTTGATGCTGACTATTTTTGGGTGGGTCAACGATGTCCATCGGAATACCAGTGCGATAGCGAAGACTACATACAAGAGATAGCAATGAATGGAATTCTTTACCTGTAGCATGAATGAGAAACCTACGCTGAGCTGGAAACGCCTTTTCTTTAGCGCTTTCTTTACTTCAGCGCTACGATCGCGACATGTGCCGCTGTGCTTCAAAACTAATCTAGCAACTGGAAATGGAAATGAAACCCGCATAGCCAAAGTATGGTTTCCAATTGAATTTATAAATATTCGAATTATGTATGTATATGTACATAAGTATTTATCTCAGTTAGCGTGGTGCGTGCTTGAAAGAAGATATGCCTTTGGCAATGCAAATGCGAATGTAATTCTCATAATGTAAAAAATAAACAAAAGCATTTATCCAAAAACCTTACACTCAATATAAATATATTTAACAAGGTATTAATCCGGAAAAATGCGACTAATTCCCTCGTGGAAAAAATGAGGGAGACGCAATTGAGCTGAAAAGATTTAATAGAAATTTAATAAATTATCTTGCAGCACTGGTAATAGTGGCGCAAAATGTTAAATGGACAATTATGTCGGCAATTTAAGAGGCCGCAAGCAACAGGACGTAAAGATGTAAAGAGAGGGGATGCGATGCCTAACCTCAGCGGTCAAGTCAACGCCGAGACAAACGTTTTAATTATAATTCTTTTTGGTGGCAGTTTTAAATTAACAAAAATAGGGGAGGGAGGGCAGCGCTTGACTCTCGGAATTTGAGAGAAAAAAACTCAAAAAAGGAAAGCAAAACAAATAACAAAATAAAGCATCGCCCGCACAGATTTGCTTAGATTTTTATTTTTGGATAAGAAACGCGTAAGCCATTAGTATTTTCACCATCATTTTTTGTTAAGTACACGATTACTTAACGAATTTAATAAAGATCTCACTTTCGAACCCCTATGCGGCTTTAATTTAAATTGGTGACTTCAAGCATAGAAATATGCTGTTAATTAAATACGGACTTGTCCGCTTATAAATAAGGTTTTGATTGGATACACCATCGACAAATTATCCCAAAACGCTATACGCGTAAGAGAAGACTAAATATCGATTTTCGTGAAATTTGCTATATCTATTCATCATATCTAATACCTCTTAGAAAATACCCCACTTTTTGAGCGTAAACCGCCTAGTTTTTGCATTACTGAATTAACTATTACATTTACGCAGTGTCACTGAAACATAATTAATTTCGATATGGTTTGGTAGTTTGGATTTGGTTTCGATTTGGTTATGCGTAAGTCAACGCTCTTGCTATTTCACTTCGACCTAAAATGGTCATTAAAGACACACAGCCAGCTATAGATTTGCTCCAAACTGCAAAAATTATACACGTAGAAAAAGGCCACTTTGGATATCTTGGGTCTACCCTCTGAAAGTTACAAGAAAATATTTTCTTAATCTAAACCTAGGACCTTTACTTTTAAGATTTGCAATTTAATTGCTAAGGAATTAATAAAAATTTATCTCTTTACAATTTATAAATTTACGGATATTTGTTGTGAAAATATTTTCTGTTTTAAGAAACGACATTATCTTAAACTTAAATATAAAACATGAATGATCCTGAAATAAGTTTTAAGATTATCCTCTAATTTTAAAACTCTTTTTAGGATCATTAATGTTTTATATATTGAAGTTTTTTTTTTAGTTTTAGTTAGATTTTAGGAAACTCAACTTTGGGATTTTAATGAACCAGAATTTGTTACATTATCCCCTTGGAGTTGAAGTTTTTAAACATATTTCGGAATTTTATATAGATTTCTTATTCTGAGTGTGTTAATGCTACGTTTGATGTCTATTCAAAATGGTCCTTCAGAAATAGTTATTCTCTGCCTAATAATGTTATTTTTATGAATATTAATCCCAAAGTTCTTCATCCCTGTTTTTATCTCGCGTCTTAGTAAGTCGGTATTACATAAATTCTGTACACACGTGCGTTTACCCAGACTTGGTTTCATTGGCGAATATATTGCCATTATTAGCACAGGTTTAGTAAAAATCGATAAATTGACTTTTAAAAAAATACTATTACAATAAACCAAGCAATTTCTATCATTTAATTTTTATTTGTAATCTAGAAAGCTAACTAGAAAGTTTCGTTTTTTGGTTTTAAGCCTATTTTTTAATGATGTTAACGGCCTCTATAACATAAAACATACTCTTAGGCCCAACCCTATTCCCTATTTTTGATCAAAAGAATTCTATTGAGTACACCAAGTAAGTTAAATCAGAAACTCGTGTAAATAGCAAGGGTTAGCAACATACATACATATAGTAGTTTTCCGCTTCAATGAAAAAGGGTTAAAATTGTTTAAATTCTTGCTTGCTATAGCTTAAATCATTTTCGGTGGTGTAAAGGCTGCAGCAAAATCGATATTGAAATCAATATAAAAAACTGTACTCAGGCAGCAGCAGTTGTCACCCTCACTCGGCTACGCTAAAAAAATGCACCCCCCAAATCGCATATATGTAAATATAAGTACATACAATGTATATCTGGTGACTTATGTATGTACATATATATTATACATATATGTATATATAATTGTGTGTATATTTATGAGCATCGGAATGGAACATACAAAGTTTACAACTTTAATTAAAAAGTAGATATTTACTGATTAGGCCAAAGGTGAAGTCACTGCTAACAAAAGCAGAAAAAGTTTCTATGGGGTCTCATCTTAAAAAGAGGACGAAGTGGTCCCTATTGACAATATACATATGTACATACTTACATATGTTTGTATGTACATATTTATTTTTTTCAGAGCGAACATCTTTTAACAATTTATATTATAATATCGTATATTAAAAACATATATACATATACATATGTATGTGAATATGGTAGAAAAATATCAAAGTTTAAGTTTCTTTTCTTTTAAGAAGATCGCTGAACGAATGACAAAGATAATGTACATTTTTAATATAGAAAAAAAATAACCAAAGGCCGATAAAATATTTACATACATATGTACATGTGTTTCTTTGGCAGTTTTTATTTGGGATATGTTCCTCTCCTCCTTCACCATCCTGCTTCATCACCGCGGATGATCTCGTTTTTATGTGTGTATACATACATACATACATACTATTTATGTTTTTTGTTTTCGTTTTTTTTTTAATTTTTACTGAGGGTGGTAACATTGGTGGTGTACTGTGACTGCAAAAGGTGGCAAAAAATCACCCGTTGCCGTTCCAAGTTCCCTGTTTGAGTCCCTGTTCTGTGTCCCAGTCGTCTTTCCCTGCTTTCACCGACGCACACACTTTGCCTTTCCACCACCACCACCGACTCTTCATTATAATTTTCGTCGGGGTAGTTTTTTTTTATCATTTGTGTTTTGTGTGCGGCGGGGACATTCGCTTAGGTAAGTACCCTACTTCCGAGAGTTCATAGAAAATAGATGTGTGCGAGAAGGGAATTACGCTGGCGACCATTGCCAAGCACTACCTCAAAATGTGCACCCCCGTTTTTTTTTCGTTCGGTCTGTGAAAAATTGGATAAAAAATTCTTGGCAGTTTTAGCATCTGAATTTTCTTGCCAACATTGAATTATGGAGAATCGATTCTTTTGGTTTTTTGCGCAAAAAAAAAATGAAAGCGACATCTTCACCCTCGTCATACTTATGTATTTCCAGGACTATATACATAAGAACATATTTACTTAAATATGTAATAAGAAGCGTGGATTTGTGTTAGATCTGGAAACTAATGAAACTTTCACTTCCTAAACGAATTATTTGGGCGGCGCAGTAAGGACAGAAGGGGGAATAGTGGACAGTTCTCATTAGTGAATTCACTCGGTCCATTAATAAAAACATAACAATACATAATTTCATTAATATTTAGCAAGGATACTAAGCCCACAGAATACCATTGTCGAAATACGAAATCAAATATGCGGTTGCGCCCCATTCGCAGAATAAAATAATACAGACTTCACCATACATACATATATCATATTAGAAGTTATTACACATCCATTGAATACAATCCAATGAAAAGGGGTCCAGAAAGTGCTGCAAAATGATGTATGTATGTATCCTAAAGGAAAAATTAAGTTATCCTACATGTGCAACCCAGGCGAGTGGCCCCACCCAAGCTATTCTTTAAGTAAATTTACCCCTTCAAAGATACATATAAGACTCCTGTTATCCTGCATTAGGGTGTAAGTTTGCAAGAATCAAATCTTCGGCTTGGATTTCAGCTTATTAGCGGCAGCAACTGGACCAATACATATGTATTTAGCTGCTGGCCGATCAGAGCGACTTATACTAATTATATTTTTAATTAACATTTTCTGCCCATTTCTAAGTACGAAACACAGCGGCGACTTTATTTGTTAGCAATCTGGGTGTGGCTTTACCTCTCACAGACTGTCTTCTGGATTTGTGGAGTATCAATGTTCCAAGGCCAAGAGTAGCGAATCCCGTTGTGTCCGTATCAGAATCACGAATCGTGTTAATTGCCTTTGTTTAATTTAGCTTGATGCATACCGGAAATTGCCAGGAACTTCATTTGTACGTAGCATTGGTAAACAGCTGGCTACCGAGCCAGTCTTAGGTTTAGGTTTTGGGGCAATAGGGTTGTTTCGACGTGTTGCAAGGTAGTGGACTCACGGTTAGCCCACGTCCTTCCTCTTGTAGTTCGTGCGTGTCGAAGATATAAGATAAACTGCGTTAATAACGATTCAGCTAAGTCGTAGGTTTATAAACTCTTGATGTTATTCCTAATAATTTAATTATTCTTGTTAATCAAATAGTTAAAATTCGAGAACTCTTTAAATAGGGTTAACTTTTATAAGTTTTCCTATTGTTCCAAGGCTACACTAATGTATAGTAGTTCACCGATTCACAAGTTTTTCAAAAGCGGAGAAGACTGCGAATAAAAAGTATAATACCCTGGAAAAGATGTATCCTATTTATTTATGATCGTGGTACATTTCATTCGCCATTCCTTTATTCGATATACATGCTAAATATAAACTAGTACAACACTAAAATTATGTTATGCATTATTATTTATATTTCTTAATTTAATAATTATATACATAACTAATAATACATCGTACCCCTCCCCACTCATAATTTTAGCATGGGTTTTTACAATCTGTTCCGTTGCTGGTGGCGTCACCTGGCTGGACAGTCTCTAGAGCTTTCACTTATCACAGCTACAGTAAAGTTGGCGTTTCACCCCCCTACAAAACGCCACCTAGCGGTGGACCTTAAAGCTAATATGTATTAGTATTTATGCATGTATAAATCTTGTACCTACATGTAGAACTGTGAATTACCCAATTATCCACTATTTTTAATTTAATATTAATTTTGTTATAATTAATATTTAAATTAAATCGATTTCATATACTTGTCAAAATTAAACCTTTTACTTGATGAATTTTGTAATTGTTCTATGAAAATAAATAAAACAATTTGGATCTATCAGAATTAATATTAAACTTTATTGCAGTTAATTTTCATCTATTAAATTTTTTACGATACGATAGCGTATAATATATACAATATAAATAATAACCAATCAACGTTATTATTATATTTTCTTGTTCGATAAATTAAATTAAGTCTTTAAAACTTAGTTTTATATAGAAAGCACTTTAATAATGGTCACATATAAACGAGAATGGCATACACATCCCTGAAAAAATAAAATTACAACTTCAGATATAAACTAAATAACAGAGTATAATTTAAATATTTTTGGGTATTATTATATTACGTATTCGTAATTGAAATGTACTGCTAAGATTATCATTACTTGCAACTTGAGGGTACAACAATGGGTTCTAAACGCCTTTGATTGTAAAACTACAAAATATTACTTTATGATATTTAGCTATAGAGAAAAAATAGGTTCTAAGGTTTTCGGTCTCCCAATATTATTATGATATTATTATATAATGCGGTCATTGGTATTACATTATTTATATTCATACTTTGAGCGGGACAAAAAAGAATTATTTTTACTTTCTTGATGTAGGGTAATTTTGGTTTGATTTTCAATAATAACTTTAAATTTAAAAAAATAGTATATATAAATATATTATTTTTTTTAATTTAAATTAATTATATTATATGAATGAATATATATATATATATATTCACATTTTCAACAAAAAACAAAAATAATAACCAACAAAAAAAATTGTTCGACCTTTAGAAATAATAAATGATGTATATTATCCTAAATAACGTTAAATTAAATAGCGCAAATTAGTAGGGCGTATTCCTAATGCCTGTCCTCTAATTGTATTTTTAACCTTGCTCCGATCGTCGTAACACGTTTTGAATATAACAATCCATTAAAATCACACTAACTTTTAGTCCGGTGTTCGCAGTTCTCTTGTCTTATATAGAAGAACAATAAATAGGGAGAATGATTTCTCTTTAGAAGTGAGGTCGGTTATGTCACCATTATACCGTTTATGAATCAGTAGCGTAAATGAATTTGTGATATCAGGAATTCGCGTTACTTTATTCTGACAGTATCACAAATTTTTTTAGCGATAATCGAAGCATGGTTTGAGAGTACAATTATTGATCAGTGTTTATTGCGATTATTCTAAGTTATGCCTATAACGTCGCAGACGCGCACTATTTTCAATTTTCGGATCTCCGGGAGGCGGTGAAATGATGCACATATTTTGTGGCTCAGAGGAATACGTTTCATTCATTAGGATGTTGCTGGGTTTCTGTTCATTTTGCACTACCATAGGTCCAAAGTTGTCTTCTCTTAAAAGAGTTGCTTTATCATCAAAACCGCCACTTCCTAACATTGAATTAGGAACGCCACGAGTTCTTTAAAGATTAAAGTACAAAATAAATAAAAAGTACAGTTTAAAATAATAAATTTTTAACATACCGGCTAGAAGTTCGGGATCGGGGCCTTTGAAATCGTAATTGCAGTTGAGTTGGATCGGTTATATACTTTCCATCAGTGGATTCTCGGCGTCGACGTAGTCCTGAATAAAGCAAACAAAAATACATTATGAAAACAATTACTTAACTGTTATTTTAAAATATAAAGTCCATAAACACTCATTATATCAAAACGATCCTTTTAAACAATATACTTTGTTTTTATATTCTGTTGTCTAGGTATGCCGAAGATTTATGTGTTCCGCAGAATTGAGATTAGAAGATTACATTCTCTACACCACAGTAGAAGATAGATATAAAGAAAGAGCCACTGCACAGTTAGACAAAAAAGGAACAGCAACCACCGCCGTTTGGGACGGCTTGGAGGCGCCCCACAAAATATGTGCATCATTTCACCGCCGCCCGGAGATCCGAAAATTAAAAATAGTGCGCGTCTGCGACGTTATAGAAATAACTGAGCAGGAGCTCAAAGATCCACTACCTGCCAACGACCGCTCTACACAACCACAGACAAAAATTTCCATGTTTATACACGTCTTTCTCCTACTACTTACTAATTACTATTTTTATATAACAAACCTGGTGTTAAATCCGTAATATTAGGTGCATTTTCTATAGAATTCGACTGTATAGTTTTGCATAAAGGTATATTAGAATCCATTCCGAGAGCATTTGGCGTATCGAATTTTGTATTTGTATTATGAGGTGTGGTTGTTTCCAGTGCAGTAGCTCCTCCTGTAGACTCACCACCTGCCCATGAAGCACACTTGTATTGGCGTACTGGAATTTTGCTGGGTATTAATAGAGGAAATATGTCCGAATCAGGTGCCACATTGCTCTTAGTCTGATCATTGAGTTCACTATCGTTTTTATTAAATTTTTGTGTTACTTTGCTGCCATTCACAGAATGAGCTTCTTTTGGAGCTTTTGTTGTTGCTGTGTCTTTGTAAGGAATTGTATTTGTCATGGCATGATTATTTATTATACTCGAGGGCGAAGGTATAACAATAGATGCAGCATCTCTTGCTTCTGTTGATTCATCACAGTAATTAAGGGCTTTATAGGAGAGTGGGTCTTGATTTCCTTGATTTTCGCTTGCAGTACTATTCTTAACACTTGCCGCCAATGCATCATAATAAATTGAATCATCCAAATGTGATCTCTCTGAAAAAAAGAGTAATTATTAATAAGGCTACAATAATTAAACCTTAATATTATTATAATCAACGCGGCTACCTCAATATTTTATAAACATTATTATATTTCTCCAATATTAATTGTATATTTTATTTTATCTATGTATATGGTAATGTTTACCTTTTGGAATGACACGAATCTCCAAACGACCGCTGATACAGCCATTCTTGTCCTGAGTTGCCGCGCTCAAGTAATTTCGCCGACATAAGGTGGCTTGTGCACACCACGGGTTCTTTGCCTGCGAATCTTCTAATGCCTGCGAATTTTGATCGTCCAAAATATCTGCGATTACCGAAACATTTGGTAAGCTGTTTCGATGTTTCGGCTTCGTTTTTGTACTTTCATTTGATATATTTGACTGAAATGTCGTGTCCTCTTTAAAGGAAGAAGGTTGGACAATATTCCTTGAAACAAAAGAATGTGCGGGTTTTGCTTTATTGCCCAATAACGACATTTCCGAGTAGATTTCCCTCACGCAAACATTTCTTGCTATATCCATGCGATAAACCTAAATAAGTTATATATGAAAATTACTCATATATTTCCTTAAGTCCTAAAGATGCATAAAATGTCTTCGAAAATATTTTAAAGAAATTCTTGTCAACTTTAATTATAAACTAGGAAATGTTAAAAGCTGTGCTTACTATATCATCAAATGCTGCTTGCTGTACAGCAGGTGGTTCCAAACCTTTTCGTAATACATTACCCATGGCTGGCTCAGACCAGCAGTTTGGTATAGAAATCCGTAACGCCTCATAATTATCGATTCCGGTTATATTGAGCATGTATCTAGAGAGTTGATGAAAAATCCATCAAATTCATTTTTAAAATGCGTCTGTAATTTAGTTGTACTTAACTAGAATTATGTTTTTCAATAGTATAGACTTTATTTAAGTATAATCTTACCTCTTTGGCTTGTCATTTCCGTTGGTTCGGGTCTTAGTTGATTTTATTGTATCGGTGACGACTACCGTTTTCACTGCTTCATTTAAAATGGGTAATGATATATCCGTTTTGTTCAATTGATCGAAATTCGGTTGAGACTGAGAGACAAAATGTGTATTACTTAATGTGAATTAATTTATTTTATAATTTATTATACAAATATTTTAATCTCCAAAATATATTGCAGTTTACAGTTAAGGAAGACATTTTATGCATTTTATATAAGATTAGTGTGAATGGAAAAAAACGATGTATATCTACATATATGTATAGCACAGTCTGCTTTCCCATTTACACACCTGTGGTTCTCTATTCCATTCATTATCGGTTGTATCCTCTGAGTCATCGAATTGACTCTTCCATTGCGATGCTAGTGTAACAGCACCGCCTTTGGTAACCTGTTGCAAAGCTGACACATTTTCATCATCGATTAATGCAAATTGTGTTACCGAATGATCACGGTCGCCAGTTAAGCTGCATCTGGCTGTATTGGAAGAGGCATTACCTCCTCCGGTTGTTGTCGATCCACTGTTTATTCTTTGAATGGAGTTTGTGGTTGTGTTTGCTACTCCTCCCGAGGACGAGGGCCTTAGGTTGGTGGATGTGGCGGAACGACGATTTACTGGCGGCATGTTAGTTATATTAAACATTTGACCGTGTAAATTTATGGCAAATTTAGAAGGCGAACAATTTTCACTACCAACAAGGTTGCTAGCTGTGAACTGTGCATTCTGTTCATGTTTCATTGATAGGATTTCAGCAGATCCTTGTTGATTCACGGTGAGTTCATGGACACTCATTGGCGGGGCTGTAAGGACACGAAGTCTTCCAAATGTGGTTGATTTTGTTGGATCATCCGTTGATCGCTTTTGAACTTCGGTAGGTTTCTCATTCGATAGTTTCTGTATTTGCTTGTCAGTAGTTCCAGATTTAATTTGTGATTCTTGAATCTGCTGTTGTACCTCGACTATTTCTGTACGTTTTGTTTCATTCGTAATGCCGTTGTCTTCGGTTTCAACTGTACTTTCGTCGCATTTCGTTGCATTCTTTGGCAGAAGATTTGGTAGCCCTTTTTCTTCAGATTTTGGATACTGTAATTATAAAAGGAGTACAAATGCAGAATTATATATGTATAGAATTTTAGTTCCTTGATTAATATGTTCCCACGAATTGACTTAATATATACTCGTATACTTTGTAGGATCGGAAGGGCTTGCTTCTCACATATGTATGTACATTCTATAAAACCCTTGTACCGTATAGGTACGGGTATTAAAATAAAACAGATTGCAGTTACTACCTAAAAGCTTTGTATTTTGGTTGCTAAAAGCCATATTATGTTGCTTAATTAATCATTTTTTTTATTTTATAGAATTAGTTATTAATAAACTTACAGAATTCCCATAAACCGGCGCAGAATTATTTTGATTTGTAATGGAAAACGAGCCAGTGCCAACTCCGATGCCATGTTGCTGGTTGCTTTTCGTATGGAAAGTGGGTTGTGCTGCATAGTGACTGTCTATGCCAATCACTGGTGTTTTCAAAGGTGTATTTTGGATGTTGGTATTTATTGGTATGGGAGTGTTTGTGCCTAACGTCGACTGCTGCATCAAATTTTTTTTTACAACATTTTGATTATTGGCACCTGAAGGTTTCGGTTGTGGGTTTAATGAAGTTGCATTGCAGTTTCTGTCCACCTTAAGTAAAAATAAAAAGTTATTTTTTAAAGAGACTGCGATTCTATTCGTACTTACTTTTTCTTTAATATGTAAGGGTTCGGTCGCTGTGATGTGAGCCGTTTCGACATCACCTCTCTTCCGTACCTAGTAACAGCAAGAAATTATTTGTGTAGGAGGATGAAAATATAAAAAAAGCTTCAAAAGACGTTTGCGGCAGGGGTCGCGACCTGATTAAACTTGAATTTTCCGACATATTTCGTACAAGCTATATCTTTCTCATCTTTTTATTAACCAAAATGCAAGTATTTAGCATGTTAATACGTTTATAGAATTATTATACTTTGTGTAGGTGGTATTTAAAAAGAATAATATTTGTAAAGACACATGGGTACAGGGAATGTAATGCGTTAGAGATCCACTTACATATTCCGTTCCACTTGCGTTAGATGCAGCCACAGTCATTTGTGTTATATTTCCATGGACATAATCGTTTTTAAGGGGAACCAGAGGGTTGCCCCCTGCTGTTGTTGAACTGATATTACCGACGATTGCTGTTGAATCGACTTTTTCCCAGTCATAAGGATCCGACTCTTTGACACCGCGCCTTTTCATACAGCGCTCAAATAATCCTATTAGCATCTACAAAAAATTAATGTGCATTTTATTTTATATACATTTAATAATAAAATAATTTCTAAAACAATTATATATAATTTACCGCATAATCTGGCCTGTCGGCATAGTTTAGCGACTGTATATGTTCTAGGAATTGCTTTAGATCCGATGGCAGATGCTTTAGCAATATTCTGTGATCATATTTCTCTTTCGTCATTCCAACTTGTTCCTTGTCTTTTATTTTACGCCACGGCAACTGACCGTTTACGAATTCAACGAGCATATAGAATAGTGACCACAGATCATCATGTCGTCCCATTTCCCTATTACGATGGGCATTGATGGAAGCATAGCGAACAGTGCCACGAAAGCCAGCGGCAGCTCTTGGGCAACGAACTTCACCTGTGCCTGTTGTATATTGACGCGCCAATCCAAAGTCTAACATATAGACGCGTCGACAATTATAAGGTAATCGACCCACGGAGAAATTGCTCTTAAAATATAAGAAATAATAAAAACAAAATAGTTATATAGTATAATAATGGCTCTTTCTGCAAGTTGTTATTGAATAAGCATCTCGAACAAGGAGATCATTAAAAGCATGATCACGTTTGGGCTTTGATCTTTATAAGGAATCGGGGCTTACCGGCTTTATATCACGATGAAGAAATCCAACCGAATGTATTGATTCAATGGCCTTAAGAATTTGTAAGCCTAACCTAAGTGTTGTACTAAGCGAAAATGCACCTCGCGGCTGAGCGCGTCGAAGTTCAGCTAAATTCTTGCCTTGTAGCTGCATTACTACGTAATTGAAACGATCGTTGCGGCCGCAACCGATGAAGCGGCAAACGTGCTCTTTGCCCTGCAGTTTCTTGAGAACGGCAACCTCCATTTTGAGCACCTGTTTGGGCTGCCGAGCAGATTCGACTTTCAGGGCAACCTGCTCGCGGGTAATTAGATCTTGACCCTCGTAGATTTCACCGAAACCGCCGCCGCCTATTTTCCGAACGACCTGCAAAAGAAAATAAAGTATTAAATACGGGAAAGAGGATTATATAGAGGTATATATTTGATGTTGCAAGCAACATTAAACAGTAAATAAGAGGACAATGAACGCATAACTCTTAAATTGTTAATGTAGAAGCCATTTCTTCGATCTCAAGATAGTATATAATAATATTTTTATTTGTTTCAATGCATGCCACTTTTTAAGACATTCTAAACATACTAGTTACCAAATTAATATTTAAATTTCTGTATATCCTCTTCATTTTTAGAAGGAAACAATAGTAATAATAATAATAATTGGGCAGGCAGCGTTATTATTTGACCAAAACTACACATTCTACTTCTGCGAAAATCCTCACCTTCCAACGCTCTTTCACCACATGGCCTGGCTGCAAGAGATCTTCCGAAGTCATCTTGCTAGATTCCAATTCCTTTTGACCAACTATGATCTTAGTGATCTTATTAGAATCAGGATCAGGAACTGGTATTTGAGGAGGTACTGGTGATGATGGCACTTTAAAGGTAACGCGACTGCGGAAACCTAAGCGATTGTGTTTCGCCGGCAAGGTCGCCGATCGTTGCAAGGCATTTGGATACCTATGCTCCTCGATTGTTGCCCCTGCTCTGTTAGTGTCATCCGTATCGCCAGGAGATAGAAGACGAGATTGCAGGATTGCAGCACCCACAGCCGCAGGTGGCGGTGGTTTTGATGGCGGCGGAGGATGAAATCTCAATAGATTCTTTTCAAAATCCCTTCTTGAATCTATATAGTGGTCCTGATTGGATGAGGGAGGTGCACCATCATCAGGCGCAGATGCATTCTTGTCATTCCTGAAACGGAATTATATGTAGGCTTTTTTTGTAATACAGGAATATACAAATGTCATAGATACATATGCATATATTACTTCAACCATTTACCTATCAAAAAACTTAAGCAAATCAATATGTAATACTTACATACATATGTATGTAAGTAGCAATTATAATTTCGGGAGGTTTTATTTTTAGGTAAATGTATATGTCGTCCGATTTCTTATGTTGCCAAAGCAAAATGCCGAGTTTTGTAGAAAACAACATTGCCAATACTATAAATTGTTAACTAATTTTCAATTTGTCTCTCACACACAATATTAGAAATAATAATAAACAATAAAACACAATCGCGAAAAATCTACTTTCAATCGCCTTATGGTATTTATCTTATATACAATGGTATTTTATTTATTTGAAATACGGTCTGTTTAAATATCAAGGTTTAAAACATCTACATTGTATGTATGTATTTATGTACATATATTCACATATGTACATACATATATGTATGTACGTCTGTATATCTTATTTGAACAAATTAGCAATAAGATTTAGGGGATTTAGAGAATCTTAATTTATATTATTCCTAACTAGCAATTTGTTTTTCCTTTGTAGAACTCTTTGCAATTAACTGCACTTATTACGATTAATAATAATTGACAAATGCATCAGAACGTACAAATGTATATATGTACATATGTATGTACATATGTACATACATATATATTTAACTCAGTGGTTTGATAATATGAAGAACTTGAAAGTGTTCACTCAATAGTTTGCTGCGTAAAGTATGTTGTACATATGTACACACATATGTACATACATATATTGCATTAAATAAAAATTTTGATCCAGCCATATACGTCTGTCCGTTTCTACGCAAACTAGACTCTGTTTTTGAGCTGCATATATGCATATGTGTGTACATACATATGTACATGCCACTTTGTAGATTTTAGATTGGAACGGACCTTGGAATAGTCTTTTTTAACATGTATCCATATATAAGTATACTTTGCGATATGACCTAATTATTTTATTTATATTATTTTTTATTTAAATTTTTATTTATTTATTTAATCCTACGAGTATATCATATATCAGCCATAGGAATTATCGGACAACTTGTATATAAAGGTAGAATCAATAGGTTCGGTGTTTTTCTTTATAAATATCTTATACACCTTCAGTTATGTTCTTTGATCGATTTCCAATTCAATTGAATCTTTCCAATTGCGATCTACAAGGGTACACAAACTTCTAATTCATGAAGATAGATTTCTTTCTTGTTATATTAGATCTATATTCTTAAATATATGTATAAATATATCTGTTAAAAAAGAACCGTTTATTTATATTGCGCTTTTTGTTCTATTGTTTAATAATTTATATGAACTAATAATCTTTCTCCCAAACAATAAGTTTTAACTTCTGAGATTCTCCCAGCACTGTTTATGGTAACGTACAATCTTTATTATTTACCTCAAATTGTAGTCTATCTAATTGCGATCTACAAGGGTATGCAAACTTCTAGTTTACGAAATTAGATTCCTTTCTTGTTCGGTTAAATGTACATATATTCTTAAAAATGTTTATAAATACATATATCTGTTGAAAAAGAAACTTTTAATGATATTGCGTTTTTTGTTCTATTGTTAAATAATTTTTAGGTACTAATAAGAACCTTTCTCAAAAATCAATAAGTTTTTGCTTCTGAAATTCTCGCAGCTCCGTTTATGGTAACGTATTTACCCCCAATTGTAAAAAACAACCCCTTTTAGCTTATGCTAAAATGTATTTATATGAGAGATCATTTGCTGAAAAGTTTTAGTATTAATAGTTTATTCTTTAAAGATTTGTTGTTTTATCTATACAGGTCTAAAAAGTTTAATAGTCAAGATCAAAACATATAAAAAACGATATATATTTAGAGAAAATAAATTCTATTTAAATTAAAATTGAATATAATTATTAAGTAATTTCGTTTGAATACTTCATTTACATACCAGTATACTGTAATCGGAGCGTTTCTATAATATTTGTTTGTTATTATATTATTATATTATATGTAGGAGTGCCAAATATAATAGAAAGTTCACAAAAAACCGTTTAAGGAACAGAATCAATACCATAGCCTGAAGTCCGCTGTCACTCTAATCTGTTGGGTTAAATACACAAACTCTAAAACTATTTATCCAAATACCTTATATATTGTAGTTATTTACTGAAACGACTAAATTTCGTGTTGATTCTGCTACTTTCTGTCTCAATTAAACTGAAAAGGCAGCAGCTGACATAGAATATGACTTCTAATTTTCCAATTTTCCAAGCAAATTATTGCGCATGCTCCTTTATAAAAAGGCAGGACACATTCGATGCAATGTAGGTATCGATTATCGGGGACTTTACTTATAATAGTGAATTGATTTAAGCGATATATTTAATATATGGTTATAATGTTTGAATAAGCCATCACCACAAGTTTACTTACCTGATAGTCTCTTGTAAATGCATGTCTGCAGTTTTAAACTGTTCTTTAATCTGTTGTAGCAAGTAGCGTCTTTTTATGGTAATACGTAGTAATACAAAACCATTGTTAAGTATAATTCCTTTGCAGCTTTCTATTCGCATGCACTCATTTAAAAAAATACTAAAGAATATATTTTATTAAATATACCCACAATTGTTTATATAAAATGAACTGAACTTTATGTTGATATGTATATGGTTGTAGGTATTTAAAATAATATATTCATATATCATTATATTTATATTAAAATATTTTTATACATATTTATGTAAATGCAAATATAAAATATGTACGTGACTATATAATTGTATATGAAATAGGAAATAAAGTGACTAGTTCGTATGCAAATCTATTTTTAAGACAGCGATATAATTATTTATAGAGAAGTTCAAATCTAACTTCAATCGGATTCAATCAATTCATATCACGGCCATTATAACTTGAGATGAATTTTAAATCACTAAATTTGTATATATAATATTGATTAGATATGGCACATTCCATCAATTCCACATTTTCAAATCCAATCAAATTAATTCTAACTACTTCATTACACTGTTCATATTTATTGTATTTTATTTACAAAATTATAAGAAACACACTTTATTATTATTTAAAACAAGCGAATAATTTTCCTCGGGAAAATGTTTAACATTTTCATCGAGCTTTTCACTTATAACCAAAAGTATTCTTTCTCCGTCTTTCGGCATTTTATATATATTTATAGATACATACCAAAAGATAGATATATAATATTTTATGTGTGTGTATAATATAAACAAGAATAAAAAAAGCTATCTGTTGTAGGAGAAAAAGCTTTATAAAATGGATCTATTCGATTTGTAACATTTTATCGGTCACTACTTAGATATTTAAATGTTATTTTTGAAGTTTATTTCGAACAAAGGGTAATTCAATTTCTGATACTGAAATTCTAAAAATGATTCTTTTCAAGTATTTAAAAAACTCAAGTTTTATTTATGATCATTTTATAAATAATTTAAATCTATTAAGTACATTTTTTTAAATTTTCTTATGGATATCATATATATATATATATATATATATATATATATATATATATATATGGGCAATTCTCTAGAATTGTATATGTATATGTAAAATAAATATACTTTTTATGTAGTGTTACTGAGTAAGATATTTTTAGGAATTTTATTAAATTTGAAAATACACAAATTAAATGTCTTTAAAATCATAAGTACATCTTATACATGTTTGCCTTCATGAAAAGTTCAAAAACGGCAAAATAAAATTTAAGAAATACTACTAAATATTTTAAAGTCCCACTAAATACATTTTTAAGAAATATCAATATATAAACCTCTTAAAAAAATAAAAAAAAAACTTCACGTTTTTGTTTATTTTAAATGAGTACGACATTGGAGAATTGCCCATATAATTTTTTATAATAATAATAATATTACTATTACTATACATATGTATGTATTATATATTATAGATATGTACTATTATATATATAACATTATTCGCATATATCATAATATTTTTATTATTATATAGTGCCAATTTACTCTCATTAAATCTTTGTTTAGTGGTCATTTATTATTATATATCTTTGTTGACAAAATAAACATAGACTCGGCATCAAATTTTCAATTTTGATAAACGTCTCTCGTGTGTGATTATTACAATCTTCAATTTCAACATGCATTATCTTTTGCAGTAATCGCTGAAAAAATACAATATATAAAAATGTGCTCTCAATAAATATGATTAAAACACTTAAAACCAGTAAGATAGCTGTAAGATATCTAGATATCTACGCCCACTTAACCTTAAGAAAGATAACAAAAGAAGCTATCTTCGGTTCGCCGAAGTTTGTATACCCTTGCAGTTCGCAATTGCATTCGGTCCATTTCGGTCATATGATGAAAAAAAAAGTTCTCTTCTGGAATACCAGGCTGTGTGCTTAGGTACTGTTCCGTCCAAAATTGTTTGCCTTATCCATTTGTTATTCCTCTCCATAAAAAAGGTAGCAAAACAAATGCCAACAATTATAGAGGAATCTCTAAGATGTCAACCATCCCAAAACTTTTTGAAAAAGCTATTACTCCCCATATGCAGCATCTTCGTAGATCAGTCTTTTCGCCATGTCAACATGGATTTATTAGGCGAAGATCAACAACAACAAATCTTTTGTAGCTCCTTTCCTTAAAAAAAGGGCTTCCAACAAAACTTTTAGTAGAGCATTTGACTCCGTTATTCATTCCCTTCTTGTTAGGAAGCTTAATTTAATGCGTTTTCCGGTTGATCTTTTTTAATGGATCTTTAGTTATCTGATTGGTAGGAAGCAGAAAGTCCTTTTTAAAAACAACTTATCTACTGTTTTCGGGTTACCTGAGGGGTCCCGCAAGGGAGCCATTTAGTCCCTTATTGTTTACATTATTTATTAATATACTGCCCAAAGTTTTGGCTAACTCTAGACTGCTCATGTACGCAGATAACGTTAAGCTTTGTGTGTCGGACTTACAAACAGATCTCAATTACATTCAAATATGGTGCCGTGTTAAGTTCTCTTGTGTCACTCCCATGCTTGCGACTTATATGCTGAACGGCTGTTTTTTGGAAAAATTCACTCTGGTCGACGATTTGGGCGTCCGCCTGGATCCTAAGCTTGACTTTATAGATCATATGCATAGTGAAAGCCAGGGATGCGCTTGGATTTCTTAAGCGGTGGTCGAAGGATTCGATGACCCTTATGTTACAAAAACGTTATACACTTCATTAGTTTATCTTATCTTAAAGTAAGGATCCTGCGTTTGGAATCCACAATGTGATGTCCACAGAAAACGCATCGAATCAGTTCAGAACAATTTTTTCTTTTCGCTCTACGTGGCTTTAGCTGGGATTCAGGCCGAAGGTTACCCTCTTATACAAGTAGACTTCTGCTAATTAATCTACCATCCTTTGCCAACCGTAGAACTATGTTAGGTATTACCTTCATCTATAATACAGCCTTCCCAAACTAAAAACCTTAATATTAAATAACTTAGTACACATGCTACCAAACATTCAGGCAGCTCGCCAGTAGCTAATTTCATTGCAAACTTTATCCATACTTTCTCCTATCGCGCCTACTAACACCTAACCCTAGCACGTGCTTGGTGTCGCAAGGGCCACTTGAGTGTTCTGACCGTAGTGCATCAACGTCCGGAAAAAAATCAAATTTATTATCTGTCCACAGTTACAGTTTTACAGCAGTTATATAACCGTCGTCCGATTTTCCGATTAAAATACTGCCTAAAAAACAGCATTAAATTGCAGTTTATTTCTCACCAAGATACGCATATAAGCTTCATCATGCCGAAGTTAGCTTCAATTTTTTTTATCAATGAAATACGAAGGGTGTACAATTTTTTTTTACCGATTCCTTACCTTTAGCTTGCCAATCTCAGTACGTAGAGTTATTATTTTATTCTCTCCTTGTTCTAATGTAACTCTCATTAAATCGATTTCAGCTTGAAGATCAACAAGGCAATCATCATAACTCTTCTTTCTTTCGTTACCTGCTTTTGAGCGTAGACACAATGATGTTTTCCGTATCTATATACATATAATTTTAATATTCACAAATAGATATATATAATAATTTAATAGTCTCACCTGATTTCTTAAACACGTATCAGTATGAATGGTCGATGTTTTTCGTATCAACTCATTCGAATCCTTGAAGTTATTGGCTCCCAATATTCCACTTTGTACGAAAAACAGTTTGGCGTTGTCTATACTCGAATTATAGGAAAGTTTTTCGTTTGTTTTTTGATCAGTTTTATATTTATATAGATCTTCTTGATTCATTTTTCCTTTACTTTCATCCACTGAGTATTTTCGATTAATATTATTACTGGCAAGTTCTGTATAGAATGTGTTTTCTGTATAGTTGAGGGAATATAAGGATCTTTTGTAACTGCATTTGATGGCTCTGCTCTGCATTTTCACTCAAATAATTCATAATATACTGAAAAATAGCAAAAAATATTTTTAAAAAACTGTTAGAAAGTTTTTTACTTATGTTTATTAACTTTCAAATTAACTTAACTTACAAAATAAATATAATATCCATTATGCCAATTATATTAAACTGGTAAACGTTTAATGTTTTTTATAGTTATTTTTTAGAGGGCAGCTACAATTAAGCCTCTGAAAATAACTGCCACTCACGCATATTTGAGCCTTCCATTATTAGTCTATTAAAGAAAGAGGCAGGCAAAAATAGGAAATATTGTGCGAAGTCCAAAATAGTCTGTGGAACTCCCTGGCATCGTATTTCACTACATAATGATTATATATATATTTCTTGTTCGTATATACCGCCGCGATCAGATACAAGTGTTTATTTGCAACACTTATCCCTAATTCAGTTTATGCTCTATAGTCTTCGAGATAATGATCACCTTGATGTCTTGGGAGATTTTAACATTCCCTCTTTGGGGTGGATGCCTTCAGTTAATTCAAACACTTTAATTCCTACTAGTGATCATGATTTCGTCAAGGGCATAGTTGATCTTTCCTTAAATCAAATCCTAAATCCTAGTTTCTCTAACTCATACGTATCTAGGATCGAAAACCAACTTTGTTGACTTAAATCATCACCTCCAAAAATCTGATTGGTCTTTCCTTGATTCTGCTCTTGAACCACCCATTGTAATAAGTAGATTCTATAGTCTGCTTAACTCTGCGCTAGACTTGTTTGTTCCATCCAGAACTTCTACTGTGATTTCATATAAGCCTCCTTGGATTACTCGACAACTTACATATCAGAAGAACATAAAAAAATGGCGTTTCAAGAAATATAAGAATTCTGGGTCAAATTTTGACCATTCAAACTATTTACGTGCCAGGTTGACTTTTTTGCAACATAATTCTGAATGTTATTAAAACTACCTTTCTCGCCGTAAGATGGAATTTAAGGATAATCCTAAGCAATTCATTCATTTGTTAAATCTAAAAGAAAATCCTCTTCTTTCCCACCATCGCTTCATTTTAACACCTCTGTGGCCAGTAGAGATTCCGATATCGCTGATTTATTTTCAGAGTTTTTTCAAACCACTTACTCGTCAAATCCGCTTACTAATTCCACTTCTTACCCCTACCTACAATTATAGATGAAGTATTGTGTTGGAAAATCTTAAGCTTGCGAAATCCACGGCATTGTCAAAACCTTTTTACAAAATATTAAATTTGTCTTTACTATAGGGGGATTGCCAAGCTCAGCGCTATTCCCAAATTGCTCGAGTTAATCATTACCTTCATTACCAGCTTCAACATCAATGTTAGAATTAGAATTTACATCCTTCATTAGGAATGGCTTCAAGCTAAAATCTCAAGTTGACGTACTTTTCACAGATTTTAGTAAGGCGTTCGATTCTGTTAACCATGATCTCCTGCTAAATAAGCTAACTCTGCTTGGTTTTCCTAATATTCTAGTAAGCTGGAGGCAAGGGCACTGCTGGATCAGAAAAGACACCTCAGAAGGCAATTTATTATGTCAGGCGATCCTGCAACGAAGCAGCTACTATCTAGCGTCACTAATAGACTGCGTAGGTTGCTAGCGAAAACCCGACAAAAGAACATCGATACCCTGCTGGAGGGAGCTGGCCCGGACAATTGCAGCGACTTCTCGATATGGAAGCTAACTAGAGGAATCAAAAGACAGCCGCTTGTCCAATACCCAATTCAGAACTGCAATGGCCACTGGCTTAAGAGTGACTCCGACAAAGCAAACGCTTTTGCGGAACATTTGTCTGCTACCTTCACTCCATATGATCTTCCAGACGCCTCACACCGAGATGTAGTTGCAAACTTTCTAAGCGCTTCAATTCAGCCAGCACGCCCCATTAGACACACTACGCCGCAAGAAGTAACGCTGCAATTGAAGGCGCTTAACTTAAATAAGACTCCTGGACCTGATGGCATCGACAATCGAGCAGCAAAGGCTCTTCCACCTAAAGGAGTGCTTGCGCTGGTAAAAATTTTCAATGCCCTGCTAAGCCTGGGACATTTTCCAAGTCAGTGGAAGCAAGCCAGGATTATCATGATCCCAAAACCAGGCAAGCCACCATCGCAAATTGATTCATACCGCCCAATCAGCCTGCTATCCACGTTCTCAAAAGTGT